>QLOT01001046.1:0-25549 GCA_003313875.1 Russula aff. compacta
GACTACCGGCCCTACGGCCGAGGGTATATAAGCGCATTAGGCGCTGGGCTTGGAGACTCTCTAAGTTGAGTCTCCTGTCTGCCCTGTCCGCCCTGTATGCCTCCTTGTCTAGGGGAATACAGCGTTTTGTGACCTAGTCACCCCAGGGGGAGATTCGTGGCTTGTTTACCTTTCCTCGCAAGTGGGACTTGCGAGTGTTCGACTTGTTGCTTCCGACTTTACTAAGGTCACGGCTTCGCCGGTGACATTAGACTCGACTTCTTATCCATCCATGATTCCCCGAGAGACTGGGAAGACACGATGTTACCACCAATGGTACTACAATATATGTGACAGGAAGTCCTCAAACAAGAGGCCGAGGAATTGAAGAGAGAGACGTCTGCAACAGAGTCCTCATCGAAGAAAGAAGTGGCAGTAAAGATGCCAAAGATATTCAAGGGGAGCCCCTCCGAAGCTGAGAATTTCATTTATCAATGTGCAGCATACTTTATGGCTCACGACGACGAACCCGCATTGGCCTCTCCAGTTTTGAGAGCTGCCCTTACGCTCGCCTATGTCAGAGGCGGAGCAGTGGACGAATGGGTCGACCAGCAGTTGGACTGGCTGGAAAAACAAGACCATGAAGATCCACGCGTGGGCGAAGCCTTCGTACAGGCCTTCTTCAAGCAATTCGTGCCAAAAGGAAGATGGCAGAGTGATGTCAGGGTGGAGATGAAATGGCCCTTCATTGATGAGTACATCGCCAACTTCGAGAAAGTTTATGATGCTGGCAAACGATCCCTGAAGGGAGTAGAGCGTGTGGAGCGCTTCATCCAAGGGCTCGCTCCTGGTGTGAAGGCGAGGATGCCTGCAAGGTTTCAGACGTACGAACCGGCCAAGGACAGAGCCATCCAAATCACTGGCACAAACAAGATCCTCCAGAGGCTGTGCGAGAAGAATGGCACAGCGTGGACCAATGTACAGGGAGTCCCTCAAGCGATGTTGGTCCCTTCACAAAAGAACGACGCCCAACCTCAAATCCTTACAAAAGAAGAGCTGAGACGACAGAAGAGGGCCAAGCAATGGCAGAAGAAGCAGATGGCCGCACCGCTTAAACAACCTCAGGAGGAAGAGGGATACTTGTTTGACGATGCTCATAGTACATGCTCGTCGTCTTCGGAAGAGAACAAATCTGCGCTTGTAATGCCGCAGGAGCTCCAGGGAGGAGGGTCAAGCACAAGCGTAGGGACAACCCCGTCAATTGACGACCTGTGTAGCCAATTGGAAGGCCTAGCAATCGAAGACCGCGATGCGGTACTTACCCGCTTGTGCAAAGCACACCAGGAGCCATATGATGCAATGATCCGATCTGCGTGGAGAAAGAGGAGTGACACAGAAGGCATCTACCTCTCGATTTGGAAATCCATGCAGCTGCGTCTTTTCATCCACCTCTCCCACAAGAGAGACAAAGCTATCACACTCCTGGACTCAGGCGCGACCGAAAATTTCATCCACGAAGATTATGCACAACAGTTGAAGCTCCCAGCAAAACGCCTGAAGGAACCACGGCCGGTATACAACGTCGATGGCACGCTCAACAAGAATGGGAGTATTAGCCATTACACAGACCTGGAAATGCAGACAGGACAGCAAAGGACGAAGTTACGTTTCTTCCACACTAATTTAGGCGAACAAAAAATGATACTAGGGTATCCTTGGTTTGCTGCAACGCAACCAAACATTGACTGGGCGCGAGGATGGATTGATGCCAAACAACTACCTCTCATCCTTCGTGCGTTAGGCAAAGAGAAGATGCAAATTGGCATGTGCGACACTACCCCAGCGGGAAGACGAACTGTGCGCCACCCCTACGTGCCATCGAACGGCTCGCTATACATCGCGAAAGTGCAAATGCCGGAAGAAAGTCCAGTCACGAACAAGAAACAAACACTTGCGTCAAAACTGGCGGAACAGGCAGGATCACAGAAAGGGAGCAAAGAAGTACCAGATAAGTACAAGCGTCACTCCCATGTCTTTAGTGAAGAAGCCGCACAGTGCTTCCCAGATATGAGGATCTGGGACCATGCAATCGAATTGAAGCCCAATGCCCCTGCGACGATCCCAGGGAAGGTATACCAGCTCACTCAAGACGAACAGAAGGTGCTCCTTGATTTTGTGAGGGAGCAAAAAGCAAAAGGGTATATCCGCCCATCAAAGAGTCCTTATGCAGTGCCCTTCTTCTTTATCAAGAAGAAGGATGGCAAGTTACGGCCCGTGCAGGACTACAGGCGCCTCAATGAGTGGACTATCAAGAATCGATATCCGCTGCCACTCATCCCCAAACTCATAGCGAAAGTACAAGGCGTGAAACTCTTCACAAAATTCGACGTACGATGGGGATATAATAACATCCGTATCAAACAAGGAGACGAATGGAAAGCTGCGTTTATCACTAATCAAGGGCTGTTTGAACCTACCGTAATGTTCTTTGGGCTGACGAACTCCCCAGCAACATTTCAAACCATGATGAACGCAATATTTGCCCAAGAAATGGCAGAAGGATGGCTGGTTGTCTATATGGATGACATACTGATTGCCACCAGAGACAACCCGGAGTTCCACGAGGGATGCATCCACCGCATACTGGAGAAGCTATGGCAGCACGATCTATATCTCAAACCAGAGAAATGCGCCTTTGAGCAACGCAAGATCGAGTTCCTAGGAGTTGTACTGGAAGATGGCATGGTGCAGATGGATCCAGCTAAGCTGAAGGGCATCGCAGACTGGCAACCACCACAGAATGTCACTGATGTATGCGCCTTCCTAGGTTTCACCGGGTTTTATAGATACTTCGTCCAAAATTACTCCAACATTGCACGCCCACTCATACAACTAACGAAGAAGAGTGCAACCTTCAAATGGACAGAAGAATGCCAGAAAGCCTTCGAACACCTCAAAACACTCATGTGCAGCCACCCCATCCTACAACAACCGGACTACACCAAAGCTTTCTTCCTTGCTACAGACACTTCAGCATATGGCGTGGGAGCCGTACTCTCGCAGGAGGGAGAAATCAATCCCCACACTCAAAAACCCATGCTCTGCCCAGTCGCCTACTATTCAGCGACCTTCACTCCGACCCAGCGCAACTATGACATCTACGAAAGGGAATTCCTAGGAGTCTACATGCTGCTCATGAAGTACAGGGCGCACCTTGCAGCTATGGAGACTCCAGTCACCATTCTTACCGACCATGTAACCACCTCCACTGGAAGATGCCTAGGAAGGTCAACCGATGCGTGGCACGCTGGTTCTCAGACTTACAAGATTTTAACCTCATATTCAAGCACGTCCCTGGCAAGATTCACACTGCGCCTGACATGTTGTCACAACCGCCAGGTGTAGATAAAGGGGAACACAATAATGAGGCTGTCACACTCATTTCCCCTGAACTATTTGTCAAAACCACAATCGCTACGACGCGAGGAATTCAAAGCCAAGTCATAGGAGCACAAGAGGAGAAACACAGCGAGATGGAAGAATGGTGTGACACAAAAGGAGTCAGGAAGATCCCCGAGGGATACGTAAAAGACAACAAGTGGGCAGTGCCCACAGACACACAGCTAAGGCGTGATATTTTAGCCCTATATCACGACTCACCGACCGCAGGACATCCAGGAAGGGACAATACGATCGCCCTAGTCGCCCAGCATTACTGGTGGCCAGGTATGAACGCCTGGATCGAGCATTATGTCAGAGGATGCGCCACGTGCCAGCAGAACAAGATACACACCTCAAAGGCAAAAATACCACTCTACCGCATCCCAGGAGACCCTAGTGAACGCCCCTTCAACACAATTGCAATGGATCTGATCACTCAACTCCCTGTGTCCAATGGGAAGGACGCAATACTAACCATAGTTGACCAGGGATGCTCACGAGCAGCGCTATTTATCCCGTGCAATACCACGATCACCGGAGAAGGCATAGCTAAGTTATACCTCCAGCACATTTTCCCTTGGTTTGGAGTGCCCTCAAGAATGATCTCGGACAGAGACCCACACTTCACATCACACTTCGCCACTGCACTCACTACCAAGTTGAAGATTGATCAAAACATCAGCATGGCATTCCATCCACAGACAGACGGACTCTCAGAATGCAAGAACCAGTGGGTAGAACAGTACTTACGCCTTTACACGACAGCACGACAGGACGATTGGGATGAATGGCTCCCCATCGCGTCCTTCATGCATAATAGATGGCCAAATGCCACCACGAAGCTGAGTCCTCACGACGTATTGCTGGGATACACGCCAATAGCAGCAGAAGCAATCACTCCAGAGACCAATAACGCAACGGCAGAAGACAGACAGGCACTCCTCAAAGAACACAGAAGTGCGGTGGTACAAGCACTTGATCGAACAGCAACGACAACGCCGCCGGAGCAATACAAAGAAGGAGAGCAGGTCTGGCTCGAAGCTAAGTTCCTCACACTCCCATATCAGTCGGTCAAGCTCACCCCTAAGCGTCATGGCCCCTTTAAAATCCTCAAACAAATCTCTCCGGTCGCCTACAAGCTCGAACTGCCTACCGCATGGACCATCCACCCAGTGTTCCATGCTTCACTACTGACGCCTTACAAAGAAACCTTGGAGCATGGGATAAACTATCAGTGACTGCCACCGGAGATAGTTGAGGACCGAGAGGAGTATGAGGTGGAGCAGGTTGTTAGTCACCGCTTCCACGGGCGGCAGAAGAAGCTCCAATACCTCATCCGCTGGAAGGGTTACTCAGCGGCTGATGATACGTGGGAACCCACTGACCAGGTCTTCGCCAACACCTTAGTAAAGGCATATCATCAAAAGCACCCGTTGGAAGACCCGGACACCCGACCTCGTCCACCTATGCGCATGTGCGTCGCCATCGCTAAGTTTCTATGTCGTCCCCCACATTCATTGATGAATTCTGGAGACGCCGAGTCGACGGTGTGGGTCACTACTGGGACCCAAGGAACATCTGCCCATGGGGCATCTGTTGTGTCTGGGGGGGTCTCGAGCAAATCCACGGGCATAGGCAATATTGCATGCCCTACAAAACAATCTGTGCACCAGATGAGGGAAGCCTGCCACGGAGGCATGAGAGGAAGTGTAAAAGGAGGGCAATGAGCTAAGTCCTCATGCCTTCTCCTGAGAAATTCTCCCTCCAGTCCCTCCTTCGTTCAGCCCCCTATATGACCCATAAATTCCACGACTTCAAGCCTTGCTCCTGCCCGAGCAAAGACCTCACGCGCCCCCTCTCCCATCGTTGCAAACCTCACATCACACACGCTCATGCCCTCCAGCACTCGTACTTCTGCCACGAACGTTACTGCCGCTATCATCAAAGTTCCTAAGATTCCACTAGCTAAGTCATGCCCCAATTCAAACCAGCGAGCCCCTTCACCTCCACCGCCACCAGTCACCCCTACTGCTCCAACCGCCACCAACGCTGCTCCAATCTGCAGCAACAGATCGTCAAAGAGTTCCATGAGCGCCACAACATCGACAGCGACTTCGACCCCTGGCACATTTGCGCACACGGTCGCGAATGTATTGTCGCGCGCAAAGGGATCCCACACCTCTACCCCACCTTGTGCGGCCCTGTCGAGGCGGTCTACTGTGGCAGTGTGCGCTTCACTGCCCTCAACACCGTGGCCGAAGAAATCGTGGAGAAGGACAACCAGCTCAAGAGCCTGGAACAGCATGCTGCGTCCCTCGCAGACGCTCTCAACCACGGTGCGGTTTCCATCTAGGAGGAGGGTGATGTCACGGCGCGGCTAGCCACTGGGCTACGTGAACTGCGGGGACATCAGGAGTCGAGGTTAGAACCCGAGGATAGAGCTAGGTGAGGCTCTTGAGGGCAGAGCAGCTGTTGAGGATCGGTAAGTATAGATGATGGACATTCACTCTAGGATTCGGCACGCGCGGACTGGCTATGCGGTCACGGTCCGGCGCACGCGATACCGCATGGACTATGGCTTCTAGGATGCCCTAGGAGCAGGATGACGAAGACAGAGCCCTGGAGTAAGCAGGATGACTGTGCATGACTAATGGTTAGTCAGAGGCAATGAGTAAGAGCTTTGGAAGCTCTTTAGTATCACTCAGCATCAGTCAGCGCTTTAGTCAGTGCGCTGGATTAGGACTTCTGCTTTGTGAGCAGGCTAGTCGCTTACTGATTGTTCTTCTTATTGTTCCTGATTACTGTATGCTTACTACTGTCGCATTACTGTACCATTAGTTCGGACTACCGGCCCTACGGCCGAGGGTATATAAGCGCATTAGGCGCTGGGCTTGGAGACTCTCTAAGTCGAGTCTCCTGTCTGCCCTGTCCGCCCTGTACGCCTCCTTGTCTAGGGGAATACAGCGTTTTGTGACCTAGTCACCCCAGGGGGAGATTCGTGGCTTGTTTACCTTTCCTCACAAGTGGGACTTGTGAGTGTTCGACTTGTTGCTTCCGACTTTACTAAGGTCACGGCTTCGCCGGTGACAGCACCGTCCATGGATGGTGTGTATCCTCGCATCACGCCAGCCACTGCACCTCCTCTTGCCCAAGACAGAACTTCTCTTCCTCAGCCTTGAAATCCTCGACCACATGGATTTCCCTGACTTTCTGTACCCCCCACAGTGTGCGCTGGAGTGTGTGGCTGATCAAGGGCCTGTGCACACCCGTCCAGTAGTCAAGGTAGATGTCATACTGGAGCCACAGGCATGCGGGCTGCATGCGTGGATTTGACAGGATCCCCGGCAGGGGCAGTCATCTCTCAAGAATGTGGGCTGAGCACTGAGACTGTAGTGTCAGAGTTAGCAATGCACTTGCTGCACTGGCAGTGGTTCCACTGATGTGAACACATGTGCTCAGTGAGACTCTGTATTTCTTTTACCTGCTGTAGTAATGTATCAGATACTTTTTGTGGTGGGAACTGAAGCATAAAAGCACCAAAGTGTGATGTATGTGGGCTGATAGGGTGCTGGGAGCAATGCCTGGATTTGCTGGTGCCACTAAGTGCATATTCACGGCAAAATTGGACTCATAAACAAAATTTATAGCACCCCAAGTAAAAAAAATAACTTGGACACCTAGATATAAGCCATGCGAAGTACCACTACAAAGCTGGGGACAATTGAGGCAGTCCCTTGAGTGTAGAGGCCATCTGATGTCAGACCAAAATGTGACCTGGGCACCGAAATTCAACTTCGTCAATTCTTCATTTCACGCTTCAAAAATTGGCAAGCACCAAGCTTATGGTCACAGGAACTCAGGTTTCAAATTACTTAGCAGTATGTGTTGAATTGAATGAGCTACAGCTGTTCGAAACTTTGGACTCAAACACATATCAAAATCTCGCACGTGCAAGGTCATGGGAAAACAACAGTAATGTTTCAGAACCACTGACACACGATGTCATAACTGAAGACAATAGAAGTAAGAATTACACCCAAAAGGGTGTAAAAGGCAATAAAATCCATATTGGAATATCTATTGGAAACAGTCAGAATCATCACCTGCTACAAAGGTAATACCAACCTTTCTCCCTTTTGCAAATTACCAAGGCCATTCTTCCTCACCAGACCATGACGTGCACAGAACATGCCACCAACACCTGTTGCTTTATATCCCTTCGAAAACTTTAAATTTGCAAGGTCTACAGCACGAAGGTCGGAATCACATAGATTGCACTAGAAAGGAATCAGCAATAAAATAGACAATACTTGAACAGCGTAAATCTTATGTTTTCTTCATGGCCCCACTTCTGAATGTGCGCCATATATGGTGCTTCTGGAACGAAGTGAGCCCATCCATCACTGAGTGCGGGCATATCCTTAGCACTTCGATCCTTGTTCTTCATACGGAAATTCGTGTCGATAGTTAAGATCAGACGATATTTCCATCTAACGGATATCAATGCCTGAAGTCACAAAAGTGCATAACTTACTTCTCATTTCCAGATGTCCTTTCCCACTCCGGAGGGATATTTCATTCAGGGTGTGGGCAAGCCGGGCACTCAACAGCACATTGACTGGGCTTGGTACCATCAACACCTTCCGGCTCGTGTCTTCTACCGCTCCTCTTCAGAAGCTTCAGATGTTCCCATATCCGGATACTGCAGAGAAATTCAGTATACCAATCCTTTGCAAAATCAGCCTAGGATATTCAGACGCAGTGTGGTTACATGCCTTGGGAGGGTCAAGCCCCGTATTATCTGTGTGGCAAGATATGGAAAGATAGTAGTCTTCACGCGATATTTTCCCCTGAAGCAAGAGCAAATGATGGCTATTGAGAACCACGAATGTAAAAGCAGTACGTGGGTCCCCCGTAGATGCAGGCAGCCATGAACACCAGAGAAGCTGAAACTTGGTTTCCAAGTGTTTGCTGTGACACATGCAAAGCTGGACCTTGACCGTATGAATGCCATTCGTGTGAACTACTGTGAAGTTGTCCACCACTTGCCCAGGAAAAGGACACGGCTTCCCTTGATGTCCAAGGTAAACGACCAACCCAAGGTCATGTAAGGATGTCCGCACAAAGAAAGAACCATTCCACTGCTATGGGGTATATGAGGTCAATACCCTGACACATATTTAATAGGACACACCTCAATCTGATGCAAAGGATGAGATACATGTTGTTCAACGACGCATGCCTGACAATGAAGACGACAGCCAAAACATTCTTTGCACTTATAAAGGCTGTCGCTCTTTTCACAGAACGAGCACAAGGATTCACCAGCTCTACCATCATGACGGAGTAGCTCATCGAGATACGCAGAACAATCATGCACTTTCTAAACCTCGAGTGGCAAGTTGGCCTAAGAACCTGTCAAGTTGTGAACACAACACTCGAATGTAAATGACATCGCACCATACGCTGGTCTTTGGGCTCTGTCTGTGATTCGAATGGATCAAAGTCCAGCAACTCATCTGAAGGAGATTCAACTACAAATGCCTTGGCGTTAGAGTCGAAGAATCCTGTTGTCCACAGATCTGCAGACTTGCTGTTGATTGATCTTCCTATTTCGAGTTCACTTGCGGAAGCGATAGAACGGCGAATGTGCCCTGTGGCAGTCTGTGAGATCGTGATGTGGCAGCCACCTTCGCCTTCGTGTGGTTTGCCACCGTAGTGAATTGTAGCACAGTTATGAACACACCTTGTTTGCTGGGAACTGTTGGCTTTCGGCATGCGGTAGTCTCATTCACAAGTTGAGAAGGAATAAAGGTGAAAGAGATTATTTAAAAAAGGCATGTTGGGGGGCTATGGATGCAGGAGATAATGTGATTGGCTCACAGATGTTTTGCGCTGGTGGTTGAGGTTCAAGGAGTGGAAGGAAGCGATGAGAACTTAAAGAGGAAAAAAAAGGCTTGTCTAGAAGGGCTGTAATTTTTGTTGGGTCGGCAAGAGCCGAAGTATTAATAAACATATCTTCAAACCGTGCACGGCATCCACGACGGGTGAATAACCCAAAGGCTTGAATTCTATCTCAAAGCAGAGATCAAAGCAGAGATCGTGTAATGACTTGTATACACTTATTTGCACTGCCACATTTGAGTCGCTCCAATACTGCTGTATACAGGAGTCGGGAAATAAGAGCCCAAGCCCAAAATTGCAAGCATTTATTGAGTTATAATTATTTGAAATAACCTTCATAAATCCTTGAAGTTTTTCAACATGTCTACTACTGCTACAAGCCGCACAAGTGCTAGGTGGCGCAGAAAGTGAGTACTCTGTATCGTCATCACCACAAGAATATTCTTTGAAGTGCTTTCCCCAAGAAAGCTAGAGGAGAATTTCGAGCTAAGGAGGTATTGCGAATCAGAAAGTAAGTGTTAGAGCTTGAACTTAACTTTGCAACTCTCATTTATCTTTTAATCAGCCATTGGGCGCAGGTGAAGGAGAAACAAAGGCAGTCCCAGGTCCTTCGGACATGCTTAAAGAAGGGCTCATGTGCTGTACATGTACAAGACAAAACCGAGTTGTCAGACGACATTGACGCATGGCTCTACAACACGTAAGTTTCCTTCAGGGACACTCTGCTGGTATTTAACCCCTTGCAGTGCTGAAGATTGCCCTTGGACCAGCCATCCTGAGAGGTCCTCGCATTTCTCATCGACTCATCCTACTCTGTCCTCTCGGTTGTCAAGAAGCAGCATCGAAAATCCATACAGTGACGATGAAACACTTCCTACTTGTTGCCCTTCAAGAACAATTACCTTTCAAGACGCTCATAAATTTATCTCTGATGTTCAGAAGATATTGCAGGAATGGGATAGATGATGGGGAATGAATGCGACCTTTTTGCATTGAGCTGCCATGATGCTTCTTGGTAATGGTCTTGTTGAGGACTCACCGGATCGTATTCGTAGAGAAATACGGAGTATGCTTCAAAGGGGAAGGGAGGCATTAGCCAAGTTGGAGTCAATCACGCTCATGGATCCAAAGTTAATTCATGGGGATAAGTTCGGAAGCTTCTGGATAGATATTATGCATGCTATGGGAGCGCTATGGGAGCGAGTTGTGGAAGCTGGTGCTGCACTTCAGTTTAAGGACTGTAAAGACTTGTACAGATGTTCTTATTGTTTATAGGTTACTCATATTTCAAAACCATAAATCGAGCCAGGGCTTGTTGGTCTCTTGTCTTTTACCTTACTGAACATGTAGTAGTAGTCACTCCCGGGCCATTGGGGCAAATTAAATGATCTCAATGCACATATATCTACCTAATCATAAGATACAGTTGCAGGAGGATAGACAGTGTGGTAAATTGTGTTCCTGCTGCATATGTCTAACTTAAGGCTTCAAGTTGTACCCAAAAAAATTCATGGGGAATGGGATGGCACCCGTATATGTAGAAATACACTTTGTTGTATTTCTGGGAAGATCTGCAAGTGTAGTGGTCAATACTTTGAGCATGACAAACTACACAGCACATTTGAGTCGGAATTGGCGTGACGTTCTGTAACTTGAACAAAATACACGAAAGCCACTCTGTTCCTCACCACACTTGCAGATCTTCCTGGCAATATAACTTAAGTGCATCCCTACATATATATGTGCTATCCCATACCCCATGAAAATTTTCAGGTCTTCAGGGTACAATTGGAAGTAAAGTCTTGAGTTAGACATATGTATCAGGAACACCCATTTACTGCACCGGCTGTCCTCCTACAAGTATTGGTCCTCTAGTATATTTTTTAAGACATTCAAAATAGCTATCCAATCGTATCCCGAAGAATTCCAAAGGCAGTAAGTAGATATAAAAAATCACAGAAATCAACTTCTGTGTGCAAAGTCAGACCCGATGGACACAAAGATAAGGCAAATTGACACAAGATCCCTTCATGTGCAATATGCACACCACACACAACAGACTCTTTGCGTAATACATGCATATATTCCTCCAAGAGCAAATGCGATGGCTGTTTGACACAGACCCACCCGTACCACCCACCTTGCCCAAACAGCATCAGCTGGAGCTTAGTAGTACAATAGCATGCAATAACACGACTACGCTCAGCAAAATGTTACTGTATGTTGTTGAAACCTCCCAGAGGGCCACAGTTTTTTTTTATGCAATGATCAATTGGAACGATACTACCACCCTTGATGAGCGAGAAGGCTACTAGTACTATTACATTTGAGTCCTGATCTGGACGTATATGAGAATTGTGAAAAATGGTATCAGCTGTGGGTGCCGGAAGAAGCATGATCTGTTCACCATTTGTCTTGCGCCAGAGGTCAACTGGTCAAGCTGGTCAAGGGTGAGACTATGGACAAGAAGCGAGGGAGGCAATGAAAAACAAAAGAAAATAAAAAAGGATCGTGTAGAATGTGTGGCTGACGGGCCTCCGTTGCGAAGCATACTCTTCACTCGCTAATTTCGCTTTCGACAGTGGGTCTTGACTTGTGAAGAGCGAGTAGCATGCTTCTTTGATGGTGGTTCTGAGTTAGCATCATGCTCACGTCCTCTCTTCCTGCTGTTTCCCAAGGATGCTAAATGAAAAGTAAGTCAGAATTGATAAGGTCTGAAGATATGATATCTTTTAATTACCATGAGAAGAACAGGTCAAGGGCCCTGGCGCATTGAGCTTCTTAGACCTGACTGGGTGGCTAGAAGTATTAGTATCGGTGTTCAGGGTTCGTGACGTTGCTCTCATGACTCACCGGCCTTCGAGACCCTTGGCATCTTTGTCCCCCCCAGCGTTAACCAGCTCTCTCTCTGACCCAGACTCGGACACCTTTTGAAGGCCGGATAGGGAGACCAGTGCATTCAGAGTCGCAGCAGTTGGGGTGACCGATGGGGCTCTGCCTTCTGCGACGTTACCACCTGCACTATCCACATCCCAGTATTCCTGCATGGCCTCCTCGTGAGTATTCCCCTCATTGGCTGCATCATCAAATGGCACCAAGCTGTCATATTCGGCTTCCCACTGCCTCAAACTGTTCTTGCTTTCCTCCATTTCTCCACTGTTCTTTATCGTGTCATCGTCTGCATCAAGAGGGTTCAAAAGGAGTGCTTGCACTTGCGAAAGCCGTTGGATCACGTGATATGGTGACGTGTTGGAATTCTGTGCTATGGCCAGTGGCCCAGGGCTAGGCAGACGGTTTGGTGTTGCCGGAGCGAGGAGATAGACTGGAGCTGACCTAGGGTGATGAAGTGCCGCAAGTCCCTGCCACTGGCCGGTGTGAGGCTGTTCTGTACCAGGCAAAGCCTATTTGGATCGTTCATTAGGGGCTACACAATCACGTGAGTTGATGGCAAACAAGGAACAGGACCACTTCTTACAGAAGAAGAGTGATGCATACGAGCACATTGGATCGGCAACGGCTCTATGAAAGTTTAGATACACATCCACAAAATTTAAACCATTTTTGAGTGATTTGTGGATCCTAGTACAAATATGAAAAAAATGTTATGAATGGAAACCAATAGACACACGACATTGATACCAGTGTTCCTCCTTTCTGAGGGTCTGGACCGGCCAAAGAAATGCTCCCAACTAAGCCCGTTTCCTTGAAGACTTGATTGAGCAGTCTGACCATGAAACGTTCAAGACCTGTGCACCTGCTACAATCAATGATGGGAGATGAGTCGAGTGTTACTGTGACAAAATCTGGTCCGTCACAAACTTTATGACACTTTGCAGTCGACCGACTTTGTTCTGAACACTCTCATCGTCTCTCACCCAATCATGGGAATCTTCTTCGTCTTCTTCCTTCTTCTGCTTTTCCACCTCATCTCACTGCGACGGACTTGCCTTCTCCCAGAGTTTCTTCATAACCGCATTCTGATACCATATGGGGACACGTGGCGAGCTGGCTTCATTGTCTGAATACAGCCCAGTATCCTCTTCCTCCCCCTCATCCGAAGATGGTCCACTATATCCCTCGTCACCTCTGGGCCAGGAAGCTTCAGCATCAATTTTGTCCGGCAGACTGGCTGCAAGGTCCTCCCTTATAAGTTCATTGATCTGGTTCTTCATCTCCTTGACGTCAGTCACAGCCGAATTCTCCTTTATATGTTTGTAATTGGCAGCATAAGTCTTGCGCCATTCAGATGTTATTAATTTTGCATAGAACCGGTAGTAGAGCTTCGAGAAACGCTGACTATTGCTCAGCTTTCTAGGTTTGCCTCTGAGCTTGAAGACTTCTCATTTTCTGTTACCCAGATGTGTTGAAGGACGGGTGTGATTTTTGAACCATGTTTTGACCCTCTTTTAACACGTCAATGGTGAGTGTTCATGGTTTCCATTAATTTTCGAACTACTTACTTGTACCTCAGATTGTTTCTTGTCCTCAAGCGACCACTCTGGGTGCTCAAGGCTTTCCTTTGGCGTAATAGGTTGAGTAGGAAATAACTTGAAGTATATCTCTAACTCAGAGCTAAGCCACCCCACTAGGGATTTAGTACTTTGTGCGGTGCTGTATTCCCCTTGCTTGCACATCAGATGTGCTTTCTGCTCGGGGGTAGTCCACTCTCACTCATCCTTTCCTTTTTTTGGCTGCATGGGGCTTTGGCGCTTACTACCCTTCGGCATGATAAAACGACGAGATGGGGGGAGGGGGAGGGAAATGGTGTTTGCTTGCGAGGATGGGATTGGTACATCAAAGAAATCATACAAACAAGGTTCCCGTACAACACGTGTCATGCTGACTATTCAACCATTCAATTCAAATTTTGTTGTTAGCGTGCCCCACCCCCCACCTATATTCTGAACCACCATGAGAGTGGAAGCCGACAGTATTCAAATCAGTCAGCTCTTTTTTTTTTTTCTTGGGGGGAGGGGGGTTTTTATGTTGTGTGCTCACTTTTTTGTGCAGAGGAAGATGGAGATATTATCTCCATCACTCTTCCACCTTCAAAGTACAGCTGAACTGTTACCATAACCAAGCACACCCCAAATGTCACCGGTCGATACCGTGACCTTAGTAAAGTCTGAAGTAACAAGTCGAACGCTCGCAAGTCCCACTTGCGAGGAAGAATAAACAAGCCATGAATCTCCCCCTGGGGTGACTAGGTCACTAACGCTGTATTCTCCTAGCTGAGGAGGCGTACAGGGCGGACAGGAGACTCGACTTAGAGAGTCTCCAAGCCCAGCGCCTAATGCGCTTATATACCCTCAGCCATAAGGGCCGGAAGTCCGAACTAATGGTACAGTAATGCGACAGTAGTAAGTGTACAGTAATCAGGAGCAAGTAGAGAGAACAATCAGTAAGCAACTAAACTGCTCACAAAGCAGAAGTCCTAATCCAGCGCACTGACTAAAGCGCTGACTGATGCTGAGTGATACTAAAGAGCTTCCAAAGCTCTTACTCATCGCCCATGACTAACCGTTAGTCATGCATAGTCATCCTGCTTACTCCAGGGCTCTGTCTTCATCATCCTGCTCCTAGGGCATCCTAGAAGCCATAGTCCATGCGGTATCACGTGCACCAGACCGTGACCACATAGCCGGTCCGCATGTGCCGAATCCTGAAGAGAACGTCCATCATCTATACTTACCGATCCTCGACACTGAATCTTTTGCCCTCTGGAAGCTCACCAGCCCCTTCATTGGGCTCTAACCTTGACTCTCGATGTCCCCGCGGTTCATGTAGCCCTGTGGCTAGCCGCACCGTGACATCACCCTCCTCCTAGATGGAAACCGCACCGCGGTTGAGAGCGTCTGCGAGGGCAGCGGCGCGTTGCTCCAGGTTCTTGAGCTGGTTGTCCTTCTCCACAATTTCTTCAGCCACGGTGTCAAGGGCAGTGAAGCGCACACTGCCACAGTAGACCACCTCGACAGGGCCGCACTGAGTGGGGTAGAAGTGCAGAATCCCCTTGTGCGCAACAATACACTCGCGACCGTGCACGCAAATATGCCAGGGGTCGAAGTCGCTGTCGACGTTGTGCTGTTCATGGAATTCTTTAACGATCTGTTGCTGCAGATTGGAGCGATGTTGGCGATGGTTGGAGCAGTAAGGGTGACTGGTGGCAGTGGAGGTGAAGGGACTCGCTGGTTTGAATTGGGGCATGACTTAGCTAGTGGAACTTTAGAGACTTTGATGATAGCGGCAGTAGCGTTCGTGGCAGAAGTATGAGTGTTGGAGGGCGTGGGCATGCGTGATGTGGGGCCTGCAGCGATGAGAGAGGGGGCGCGTGAGGTCTTTGCTCAGGCAGGAGCAAGGTCTGAAATCGTGGAATTTATGAGTCGTGTAGGGGGCTGAACGAAGGAGGGATTGAAGGGAGAATTTCTCAGAGGGAGGCATGAAGACTCAGCTAGTCGCCCTCCTTTTACGTTTCCTCTCATGCCTTTGGGGTAGGCTTCCTTCGTCTGGTGTTTGGATCATTCTGTAGGGCATGCAGTACTGCCGATGCCCATGAATTTGTTCGAGGCTTCCCCAGACGCAACAGATGCCCCACGGGCAAATGTTCCTCGGGTCCCAGTAGTGACCCACACCGTTGACTCTCCATCGCCAGAACTCGTCAGCAAATGTGGGGGACGACATAAGAATTCCGCAATGGCAGCGCGCATGCGCGTGGGTGGACGAGGTCGGGTGTTGGAGTCCTCCAAGGGATGCTTCCGGTGGTATGCCTTTACCAATGCATCGGCGAAGACCTGGTCAGCAGGCTCCCACATATTGTCAGCCACTGAGTAACCCTTCCAGTGGATGAGGTACTGGAGCTTCTTCTGGCGCCCATGGAAGCGGTGGCTGACTACTTGCTCCACTTCATACTCCTCTTGGTCTTCGACTATCTCCGGTGGCGGCTGCTGATAGTTTGTCCCGTGCTCTAAGGTTTCTTTGTAAGGCGTCAGTAGGGAGGCATGGAATACTGGATGGACGGTCCACGTGGCAGGCAATTTGAGCTTGTAGGCTATGGGGGAGATCTGTTTGAGGATTCTGAAGGGTCTGTGGTGTTTAGGGGCAAGTTTAGCTGATGGGTATGGGAGTGTGAGGAACTTAGCTTCGAGCCAAACTTGTTCTCCCTCTTGGTATTGTTCTGGGGGTGCCGTTGATGCTGTCTGGTTGAGGGCTTGCACCGCCCCACTTCTGTGCTCTTTGAGAAGTGTCTGCCTGTCTTCTGCCATTGCATTGTTGGTCTCTGGAGTGATTGCTTCTGCGGCTATCAGCGTGTATCCCAGCAACGCATTGTGAGGACTCAGCTTCGTGGTGGCGTTTGGCCACCTATTATGCATGAAGGATGCAATGGGGAGCCATTCATCCCAATCGTCCTGTCGTGCAGTTGTGTAGAGGCGTAAGTATTGCTCCACCCATTGGTTCTTGCGTTCCGAGAGCCCATCTGTCTGTGGGTGGAAGGCTGTGCTAATGTTTTGATTGATCTTTAGTTTAGTGGTAAGGGCTGTAGCGAAGTGTGACGTGAAGCGTGGGTCTCTATCGGAGATCATTCTCGAGGGTACTCCAAACCAGGGGAAGATGTGTTGAAGGTATAACTTAGCTATGCCTTCGCCTGTGATCGTCGTATTACAGGGGATGAATAGCGCTGCTCACGAACATCCCTGATCAACTATTGTTAGTATTGCGTCTCTTCCATTGGATGTGGGGAGCTGTGTAATTAGGTCCATAGCAATAGTGTTGAAGGGGCGCTCGCTGGGATCCCCTGGGATGCGATAGAGTGGCGTCTTTGCTTTCAAAGTGCATATCTTGTTTTGCTGGCATGCAGCACATCCCTTGACATAGTGCTCGATCCAGGCGTTCATTCCTGGCCACCAGTAGTGCTGGGAGACCAAGGTGATTGTGTTATCCCTTCCTGGGTGTCCTGCGGTTGGTGAGTCATGATATTGAGCTAGAATATCACGCCTTAGCTGTGTGTCGGTGGGCACCGCCCACTTGTTGTCCTTTACATATCCTTCCGGTATCTTTCTTACTTTCTTTGTGTCGCACCATTCTTCCATTTCACTGTGCTTCTTTTCCTGCGCTTCTATGACCTGGCTCTGAATTCCTCGTGGTGTGGCGATCATGGTTTTGACAAATAATTCAGGGGGAATGAGCATGACGGCTTCATTGTCATGTTCCCCTTTGTCCACCCCTGGTGGTCGTGACAGCATGTCTGGTACTGTGTGGATCTTGCCTGGGACGTGCTTGAAGACTAGGTTGAAGTCTTGGAGGTCTGAGAACCATCGTGCGACACGTCGATTGACCTTTCTAGGTGTCTTCCAGTGTAGTAGGTTAGCGTGATCGGTGAGAATGGTAACAGGAGTTTCCGTAGCTGCAAGGTGCGCTCTATACTTCATGAGCAACATGTAAACTCCTAAGAACTCCCTTTCGTAGATGTCGTAATTGCGTTGAGTCGATGTGAAGGTAGCTGAATAGTATGCGACCGGGCAGAGCATGGGTTTTTGAGTGCGGGGATTAATTTCTCCCTCCTGCGAGAGTATGGCTCCCACGCCGTATGCTGAGGTGTCTGTAGCAAGGAAGAAGGCCTTGGTGTAGTCTGGTTGCCGTAGGATAGGGCGGCTGCACATGAATGTTTTGAGGTGTTCAAAGGCTTTCTGGCATTCTTCTGTCCATTTGAAAGTTGCGCTCTTCTTTGTTAGTTGTATGAGTGGGCGCGCGATGTTGGAATAGTTTTGGACGAAGTATCTATAAAACCCCGTGAAACCTAAGAAGGCGTGCACATCAGTGACATTCTGTGGTGACTGCCAATCTGCAACGCCCTTCAGCTTAGCTGGGTCCATTTGTACCATGCCGTTCTCCAGTACAACTCCTAGAAACTCGATTTTGTGTTGCTCGAAGGCACACTTCTCTGGCTTGAGGTACAAGTCGTGCTGTCATAGTTTCTCTAGTACTTGGTGTACACAGTCTTCGTGGAGCTTCGGGTCGTCTCTGGTGGCGATCAGCATGTCATCCATGTAGATGACTAACCATCCTTCCGCCACTTCTTGAGCAAATATCGCATTCATCATAGTTTGGAATGTTGCTGGTGAGTTCGTCAGTCCGAAGAACATCACAGTAGGTTCAAACAGCCCTTGGTTAGTGATGAACGCCACTTTCCATTCGTCTCCCTTTTTGATGCGGACGTTGTTGTATCCCACGCGTACATCAAACTTTGTGAAGAGTTTTGTGCCTTGTACTTTTGCTATGAGCTCGGGGATGAGTGGTAGTGGGTATCGGTTCTTGATAGTCCACTCGTTGAGGCATCTGTAGTCTTGCACGGGTCGTAACTTGCCGTCTTTCTTCTTGATGAAGAAGAAGGGTGCTGCGTAAGGACTCTTTGATGGATGGATGTACCCTTTCGCTTGTTGCTCCTTTATGAAATCAAGGAGCGCCTTCTGTTCGTCTTGAGTGAGCTGGTATACCTTCCCTGGGATCGTCGCAGGGGCATCGGGCTTCAACTCAATCGCATGGTCCCAGATCCTAGTATCTGGGAAGCGTTGCGCAGCTTCTTCGCTGAAGACATGAGAGTGTCATCTGTACTTATCTGGTACCTCCTTACTCCCTTTTTGTGATCCTGCCTGTTCCGCCAGCTTCAATGCCAGTGTCTGCTTCTTGTTTGCGATCGGGCTCCCTTCTGCCACTTGTACCTTCGTGATGTATAGTGAGCCATTTGATGGCATGTATGGGCGGTGCACAGCTCATCTCCCTGCTGGGGTGGCATCACACATCCCGATTTGTGTTTTCTCCTTGCCCAATGCGCGGAGGATGAGGGGTAGTTGTTCGGCATCAATCCATCCTCTTGCCCAATTGATATTCGGTTGCATCGCAGCGAACCAAGGATACCCTAGTATCATTTTTTGTTCACCTAGGTTGGTATGGAAGAAACGTAACTTTGTTCTCTGCTGTCCTGTTTGCATCTCTAGATCAGTGTAGTGACTGATACTTCCGCTCTTGTTGAGCGTTCCGTCGACATTGTACACTGGTCACGGTTCTTTCAGTCGTTTGGCTGGGAGTTTCAGCTGTTGCGCATAGTCTTCATGGATGAAGTTTTCCATCGCACCTGAGTCCAACAGCGTGGTAGCTTCATCTCTTTTGTGTGAGAGGTGGATGAAGATACGCAGCTGCATAGACTTTCGGATCGACAGATAAATGCCCTCTGTGTCGCTTCTCCTCCTCCATGCAGATCGGATCATGGCATCGTATGGCGTCTGGTGTGCTTTGCACAAACGGGTGAGCACCGCATCGCGGTCTTTGATTGCCAGGTTTTCCAACTGGTTACATAAATTGTCAAGTGACGGGGTTGTCCCTACACTCACGCTCGATCCTCCCCCTTGGAGTTCCTGCGGCATTACAAGCGTAGATTTGCTCTCTTCTGAAGATGATGAGCACATACTATGAGCATTGTCAAACAGGTATCCCTCCTCTTCTTGAGGTTGTTCAAGCGGTGCAGCCATCCGTTTCTGCCACTGTTTGACTTTCTTCTGACGTTTCCACTCTTCCTTCGTGAGGATTTGCGGTTGGGCCTCGTCTTTCCGCAAGGGGATGAGCATCTCTTGAGGGATCCCTTCCACATTGGTCCACGCCTTGTTGTTCTTCTCGCATAGTCTCTGGAGGATCTTATTCATCCCTGTGATTTGGATGGCTCTGTCTTTGGCCGTTTCGTACATCTGAAACCTCGCAGGCATCCTTGCCTTTACGCTTGGGGTGAGCCCTTGGACGAAGTGCTCTACGTGCTCTACTCCCTTCAGGGGTCGTTTGCCAGCATTGTAAACCTTTTCGAAATCGGCAATGTACTCATCAATGAAGGACCATTTCATTTCTACTCCGGCATCGTTCTGCCATCATCCCTTCGGCACGAATTGTTCAAAGAAGGCCTGTACAAAGGCTTCACCCACGCGGGGGTCTTCACGATCTTGTTTCTCCAGCCAGTCCAACTGCTGGTTGACCCATTCGTCTACTGCTCCACCTCTGATGTAGGCAAGCATAAGGGCAGCTCTCGAAACTGGAGAGGCCAGGGCTGGTTCATCGTCATGAGCCATAAAGTATGCTGCACAGTGGTGAATGAAGTTCTCAGCTTCGGAGGGGCTCCCCTCGAATATTTTTGGCATTTTCACTGCCACTTCTTTCTCCAATGAAGGTTCGGCTCTCTGCATCTTCTGCAGCTGTTTCTGTTCCAATTCTTCGGCCTCTTGCTTGAGGACTTCCTGTCGCATGTATTGCAGTACCATAGGTGGTAACATCATATCTTCCCAGTCTCTTGGGGAATCATGGATGGATAAGAAGTCAAGTCTAATGTCACCGGTCGATACCATGACCTTAGTAAAGTCTGAAGTAACAAGTCAAACGCTTGCAAGTCCCACTTGCGAGGAAGAATAAACAAGCCACGAATCTCCCCCTGGGGTGACTAGGTCACTAACGCTGTATTCTCCTAGCTGAGGAGGCGTACAGGGCGGACAGGAGACTTGACTTAGAGAGTCTCCAAGCCCAGCGCCTAATGCGCTTATATACCCTCGGCCATAAGGGCCAGAAGTCCGAACTAATGGTACAGTAATGCGACAGTAGTAAGCATACAGTAATCAGGAGCAAGTAGAGAGAACAATCAGTAAGCAACTAAACTGCTCACAAAGCAGAAGTCCTAATCCAGCGCACTGACTAAAGCGCTGACTGATGCTGAGTGATACTAAAGAGCTTCCAAAGCTCTTACTCATCGCCCATGACTAACCGTTAGTCATGCATAGTCATCCTGCTTACTCCAGGGCTCTGTCTTCGTCATCCTGCTCCTAGGGCATCCTAGAAGCCATAGTCCATGCGGTATCACGTGCACTGGACCGTGACCGCATAGCCGGTCTGCATGTGCCGAATCCTGAAGAGAACGTCCATCATCTATACTTACCGATCCTCGACACTGAATCTTTTGCCCTCTGGAAGCTCACCAGCCCCTTCATTGGGCTCTAACCTCAACTCTCGATGTCCCCACGGTTCACGTAGTCCCGTGGCTAGCTGCGCCGTGACACCAAATCATGTTCTCGTCATGGAAAATACATCATCTACCAACACCATCCCTCTCTACAATGTGCCTTCAACTCCAGCCCCGGATGTCAAGGGGACTGTTCTTGAGATCGATGTGGGTGGCTCAACAGCTATCTCTGGGGATGCTTCAGCTGTCGATGTCTCAACAATAAACAGTGCCCTAGGTACACTTGATTTGGCAGGACCAAGTAGGGTTTCGACGCCAGACCTGCTATCCCATCTTCAAGAACGGCCATCCCAGGATCTATTCCATGTATCAAAAGATATACTAAAAAGATATCCTGCTTTTTGTGTAGGCTGGAAGCAATGCAGTTGGGTTGTCGTTATCCACGGATGAGACATTGGGATTTTTTATGACTTTTGGTACGTGTTCCAATTGGTGCAATCTAAGGCAAATAATATCAATCTTGCTTAGGGCGTGAATCTGGCCTCTGATCAAACTTAGTGAGCAGAACATTATCCCTGGTGCTTCTTGGAAAACGGCCAAAAGTAAAGAGGATGCATTGAATAAGTGGGCGTTGGCTGTTGAAGAGGGACTTGCAGACCATATATTCTAGCGTTCGAGGCGTGTATGTAATGCCTCATTACTCCCAAGTATTATTTTCTTCTCGTCTTGTCTTGTCTTGTCCTGTCTTTCTGTGCTTCTTTCCCTCTCTTTTTATTTGGATGACATCTCACTATCGTACCCGGTATGAGCCACAGGTTACGGAATTTTCCAACTTGCTGCCGTACAAACCCATGGGCAGTTTAGGCAGGTTTTTTTTCAGTCTTGCTGTCGACTACGTCCCCAGCCAGCCCCTCAAATGTGTGGCTAACCCAGAAAACAAATCCAAACGGAAGCAGAAGAACGATACATTCCCTCGAGGTGCCAGAAACTGACAACCCAAGAGCACCTGTTCATGGGCTTAACTGCCGCGCCTATGGCGAGTGTCTGCGATCTCTTTTTCTCCAATCTTAATGTCTCTGTATGTCAACTATTCCTTCTCTTTTCTTGCATCCAAAGCTGATAAACGGGCCCACGGTTTTTACAGTCATTTATTTCACGACTCCCCTCTGAAAGCCCGCTGGCTTTCACTGCAACTTTCGGTCCTCTCTGCTTGACTATGTTTCTTATGGGCCTCCAATACCATATGGCGACATCTGGCGAGCTGAGGCTGGCCTCGTCTGAAGATAGTCCAGTAGGAAATATATCAGAGTATAGCCTAGTTTGACGCTGAATCACCACGACAGCAATTTATGCCCTTGCTCAGAAAACAAATGCACTTTCGACTCTCGCTTGTCCTTTTCAATTCTCCGGGCCACACGGAGGTGCACCGCAATCATCGTCACTACGATATGTACTGTACACTTTGTTTGCGTGTCCATCTTTTTCACCACCAGGTGCATTCATTTCAATCATTCTTTTCCTGATGCTAGTTACTAAACTTCCATCTCTGGCAGTTTCACGTCACGAGCTCATCGGAGCACCTGTACTTTGCTGACGTGCCCCACGATCTTTCCCCAGTCTCGCACCTCCCCAAAGGATGTACCCAGTTTCTTACAGGGCACACCTCAGCCGCTTTCTGTGGACCTCTTCCCTCCCCACTACCGATCTTATTTCCCTTACCAACTCTCCCCCACGACACCAGCACCAAACCATACCCATTGTTCCAACCAGTGAAATCTCAACGAATAATAGACTTTTCAGACAAATAGGAGCCATGGGACAACAAGTCCAGGAGGGTGGTTGTATCTTATGTCCTTCTGATACCCACATGTCAATATGGTCTTTACTGTGAGTTTTATCTCCTCGATGCGCAGTAATATTCTCTGACAATCCCAGATATTCATTAGTTATGTACTTAGCAATTTTACCCCATGTGGGGTGTTAGAACTTTCAGATTGTAATACAACATCGTGTCCACATAACTGGAACTCAAACCGATCTCGATCTGTACTTCTCGGAAAGGACTGTCTAACTATGCATCGTCCAGAAATGAACGTCCATGCGAAGGCGCAAATGACAATGCCAACAAACAGTCCATTTTTTTCAGCGTTTCGTTCCACCAAGACAAATGAATGTGAGTGGTGATTAGCAATGATTGAGACGACTACGGACTACACTAAGGCAAATCAACTAGACTCAACGTCCTCAACGTCCTTCAGCTTCTGCGGGCGGTCTGCCCACCCACACGACGAGGCAGAAGGACGATAAATTACCATGATCGTCAATCCAATTCCTCTCCAGGATCGCCCCGCCGTCAATGGGGATGAGGGTCCGCAATATGAGTGCCTGCCGCGGGGAAAATAAGCAGATGAAGACATGGAGAAACAAATGCAAGGACTTACCAGGGGCAAGACCCAGTTGACACTGACCAGGCGCCTGAGGACTTGGTTCACAATCGGGTGAAAGAAAGGCATCTTCTGTGGTGGGTCAGGGAACTACTGATGGGAAGAAACTTGATTTACGCACAAGAGGTGGTAGGTGTGATGATGTTAGTGTTGTACTTTGGGGCGACGAGAAGGATGTACATGACGTGAGACAGATGGTAGCGCTCGTATCGGTGTGCCCGCTTGCTGTTCCCTGCTTGCTCATGCTTCATTCTCAGGCTGCAACAAATTTCGTGGACTTGGCTGATTTACAACAAGGTAAGCCAATTCTTTTCTTCTTTTTATTATTACTCACACAATCAAGATGTGGGGCATATTTTTTAAGCAAAACAAATCAAACCGCTTTGCCCATCTGTAATGCTTTCAGGCATGACTACCTTAAGGCCGACGAATTTTTGACCAGGAGGGTCGGCCCTTTTCTTTCACCTCTTTATTATTCATGTCATTGAGTTGTAGGACATGGTTCACACGTCTGCAACGCTCACAAGCATGGCTACCTCTAGGTGAGCTGACCGATTCCTTTCTATTATTACTCACACAATCGAGAGGCGGCACAGATTTTTGAGCAAGCCAAATTGAACCACTTCGGCCATCTGCAATGCTTTCAGGTAGGACTACCTCAAGGCTGATGAATTTTTGATGGGGTGAGTCACCCCTTTCTTTCACCTCTTTATTATTCAAGTCATTGAGTTGTAGGACATGGTTCATGCATCTGCAACACTCGTGAGCATGGCTACCTCTAGGTGAGCTGACCAATTCCTTTCTATTATTACTCACACAATCAAGATGCGGCACAGATTTTTTAAGCAAGCCAAATTCAAATATGTCAGCCATCTGCAATACTTTCAGGCAGGACTACCTCAAGGCCTATGGATTTTCAATGAGGTGAGCCACTCCCTTTCTTTCTCCTTTTTATTATTTATGTCATTGAGTTATAGGGCATGCTTATCCCATTTGCAATGCTTGCAGAGGTGGCCACCTTGAGGCTGACAAATTTTTGATGAGGTGAGCCACTTCTACTCTTTCTTCTCTGTATTATTGACATCATTGAGTTGCAGGACATTTTTTGAGCAATACAATTTGACTGCTTTGCCTATCTTGAATACTCATAGGCATGGCCACCTCAAAGCCAACAGAGCCAATGGATTTTTGATGAGATGAGACACTCCTTTTATTTTTCCCCCTTTTATTTTTCACATCATCAAGTTGTAAGACATTTTTTTCCTTTCTTTTTTATTATTATTACTCACACTATTGAGACACAGGGTATACTTTTAGAGCAAGTAGAAATTTGACTGCTTTACCTATCTACAACACTCATGGAAAGGCTACCTCAAAGCCAATTGGGCTGAACACAGGTTTTCAAGGAGGTAAGCCAGTTTCTTTTTTTTTTAGTTCTCTATGTTATTACATAGAGGGATAAAAAAAGACAACTTTGCTACAAAGTGATAGTTTTAATTATATTAACTGTAAAAACTACATCTTTAATATAAATATTGCTATGAGAACTGTATTGTTCATTATATTAACTGCTATAAAACTATATATCTAAATCTTTTTTATAAGTATTGCTGTAAGATCTATATTTGTAATGATATTAACTGTAAAACTATATTCTTTAAATAAATACTGCTTTAAAAAGTATGTCTCTAGCTATAGTAACTGCTGCAAAACTATATCCCTGCCACAGATATTGCTGTGAAACTATATCTCTGGTTATAATTAAGTGCTGCAAAATCATATCCCTGCTACAAATATT
>QLOT01001050.1:0-12786 GCA_003313875.1 Russula aff. compacta
GGAGAGCATGATGTAAGCAGAACCAGTCCGGAGAAAATAATAGTACAGGTACCAGTCCATAACAGTTTAGACCATTTGCGATTGTGTGCGCCTGAGGCACTGTACTATATTTTTGGACTGCCCCTCATTCCTGTGTGACCTTATTGTTCTTCTAGGATCACATGCTTCTCTGGGTCCCTATGACCCACTGTCAACCCCTTTTAGATGCAGTCCTTGTTCTCTTCTTGGTTGTTCCCTTGTTCCCAGTTTGCACTCAAGTTTTCCCCTACCATACTGAGTACAGTTACCCCCTTTGGATCCTAGGATCCCTCTCCTCTATAAGTAGAGACTCATAGCTACAGTACCTTGTACCGGCAAGTTGAGTCTCCTGTCAATCACAGTGACTTACTCTTCATTCTGCTTTCTGCTCTAAGGGGTGGCTACAGTGTTGCAGCACTGCAAGCGGGAACCCAGTCTATCTCTATTAGTCTTCTAAGACACTACAGAGTCTTAGCTACAGTCTTTTGTTGCTGTCAAACCCTTGGCGGTGACAAGACCAGTCGCTTCAAACCTCCTTTGCCAGATGCAACGAGATTCAAGCATTCTTAGTGCTGGCTTTAGCTGCTCAGGTACAACTGGAGCCGGTTGATCCAATGCGGGACATTGGGGAGATGGCAACCGTGTGCCAAGAGCTTCTCAGATCGGGAGCCGAAGAATCACTTCTGATTGAGATTCTATGTCACCGCCAAGGGTTTGGCCGCAACAGTAGACCAAGTCGATAGTTGCCTAGTAGTTCTTCAAGTGATTGAGCTAAGTCTCACAGCGACTTAGATGACTGATAGAGTAGGAGTTACCGCTTGCTGCACTACAATGCAGTAGCCACTCCTCTGAAGGGAAGGGGAAGGGGAAAAGGGGAACGATATGAATTGAGACAGGAGACTCAACTTGCCGTCTTAGGGACGTCAAGGAGTCCTACTTATACTACAGGACAAGTACTAAGAATAACTATGCCAGCGCATTACTCCACTATGACTAGGTATCCTAAGAATAACTACTCCACAGTGAGTCATGATCCGGTACAGTAATAGAACGCTCCACAATGACTCTTCTATCGTACAATAATAGCACAGCTCCACAGTGACTCACCACTCCACCATGACTCGTCAACTTCCTCATATGGCCGGTTCCAGAACTTACAGGAGCGCGGTGCACAGCACCACTCCAGGCCGGTTGCATTCTAAATGTGTTGGCCGATACCATACGTAGGGCTACTGTGCATGTGCACGGGCTATTGAGGGAACCACTTCCACACGGGGCCATTGAATGTCTGCGTGAAGCAAGGAGATGATTTCCTGATTTAGAACAAGTTTGCTTCGTGCTTGCGCAGTCTCTTTCTGGTCGCTTCGAATGGAGTCACTCGGATGATGATTGCGAGGAGGCAATTTTAATCCTGGACAAAATAATCGCCAATACCAATGAAGATGTGGAACAGGCCTTGAGTCTGGCTGCATTCCTAGCGCATGGCCGATACACCCATGATTCAAAGCCAGAGCATTTAGCCGAGGTGGTTTTCTGCACTCGTACTTATCTCAACGCACTATCTTCTGACCATCTGGATCGTCCCTCTGTCGTGGAGGATTTGGCAGATCTCGAGGAGAGTCACTTCGAAGAGTTTGGTGTCACAAGTGGTCCACAAGCGGATAACACCAAAGTTGCCGACAATTCCCATCTGGCTGTGTCTAAACCGAACCACGTCGAGTTTCCCTTGCCGATGCCTGATGAGGGCGATCCGACTCCTCATCTTGAAGCACTTCTTTCCATAGACGACATCACTGATCTCAAAAAGGCAATCAAATACTGCAGACGGTGCCTTACTTCCCCTCACTCATATCGTCCATTGACAATTCTGACGTTGGGCCATCTTCTTCACTGTCTGTTTGAGCGCACAAAGAATGTCAACTATCTCAACGAAGCGATTACTGTGCACCATGACCTTATCAAAATGGAAGGTGTACCGTTCAGGCATCATGAGATCGCTCGACTGCTTATCGATTACTTAATCTCACGGTCCAAGGTGTTCAACAACAGAAGGGATGTCAGCGAAATCACGGAATTATTTGCCATTGCTGCCGCTGATACAAGCACAGAGGCACACCTTCAATTCCACTCCTCATTCAAATGGACTGAGATCACACGGTTTTCCGGGCACCCATCCACACTCCATGCATATCAGACTGCCATCTCACTCATGCAAGAATCCCTCTCCTTCTCCCCTACCCTCGAAATTCAACATTTTCGTCTTGTAGCAATGCGCAACCAGTACGAGAAGCTGCCACTCCACTACGCCTCCTATCTTATCCAGATCAGTCAGCTAAAGCAGGCCATCGAGATTCTAGAATGAGGGCGGGGCCTCCTCTGGTCAGAGATGCACAGCCTCTGCACTCCAATTGACAAGCTTCGTGCCGTCAACTTGGTCTTGGCCAAGAGATTTGTAGCTATCAATCGGGACCTCGAGGCAGTGACAACCTCAGCGTCTCAACTGGTCCGGATGGAGGATGGCCCAGCCAGTGTTCGTGAGGAGATGGGCCCGTTCAGTCGCCTGGTGACAAAGCAACGGAGACTTGTCGAGGAGCGTGACAGGCTCATTTCTCAGATCCGAGCCCAGCCAGGACTCGACTCTTTTTTGATCCCACCTTTGTTCAACACCCTTCATTCTGCAGCTGTAGGTGGGCCTGTCATTTTAATCAACCATTCTAGATGGCGTTCTGACATCATCATTCTCCTTCATGACGCCCCTCCCTCCCTCATTCCGACAGGCGATGATTTCTACGACCATGCGAAAAGATTGCATGACAAGTTACTGGCTGCACGAGAAAATGGCCTCGACTCAGATATATACGAGGACACTTTGGAGGAGGTACTCAAGCATCTCTATGATATCGTTGGCCGTCCGGTGATCAAGAGACTCCGCGAGCTGAATATCCCAGAACAGTCCCATGTATGGTGGTGCCCGACGTCTGTATTTTGCTCCCTTCCTCTCCATGCCATGGGCCCAATTCCATCAAATGGCTCTCCCAAGCTGTACTTCTCGGACATATACATCTCTTCATATACTCCGACACTCTCTGCCCTTATAGAATCACATGAACCTAGCACGCAACCATTGGACACGCCTTCGATGCTGCTCGTGGTGCAGTCTGATGATGACATGCCTAGATCGGAAAAAGAGATGCGCATTGTCCGGACTGTCTGCCCATTAGGGGAAACTCTTAATGGGGAAATGGCGACAACTACCGCCACACTTGATCTCCTCAAGAAGCACCAATTTGCTCACATCTCATGTCACAGGGTACTCGAGACGGGAAAGCCATTTGATGTCTTCTTCAAACTTTATGAAGGCGCACCTCTCACGCTACTCGACATAGTGCGATCTCTGCTTCCCAGTGCCGAATTTGCATTTCTCTCGGCTTGTCATACAGCTGAGATCACAGAGGAAAGCATTGCGAATGAGGGACTGCACCTTGCTGCAGCAGTTCAATACAGCGGATTCCGGAGCGTTGTCGGGACAATGTGGGCTGTGCTGGACGACAATGGACCGCACGTTGCGAAGAAATTTTACAAGTCGGTGTTCTCGACTACAGAAGGGAAGCCATATCATGAGAAAACGGCTGAGGCACTTCGGGATGCTGTGAGGGATTTGAGGGATTTGAAGGATTTGAGGAAGAAAATGACATTGGAGAGTTGGGTGAATTATGTGCACTATGGGGCGTGATTGAGGGATGTCTGTTGGTGAATTTCGTAAGTGGTCATACATATAAGGACCTTGTTCAATGCTCACCGGCTCACCAGTCGTCTGTGGGGAGGCAGGCCCTCGGAAACTGAACCAGAGACACAGGAGTACCCGAGTTCGGCACTCTGGCAAATGGAGATAATCGGGTGTGCAACTTCGGCACTCATGGCCACTGGAATTTGTTCTACTTATTCCCTGATCACATTTTTACCTTTCTCTTTTCATCTTTGGTTTTAATATCTTGGGTACCAATGAGCGGTGACTCGAGGATCCTCTCCTGCAACGATTACAGTAGCTACTGATTAAATTATATCAAGCGCCCATCGATAACCGGCAAACTTGATGCGCGGGCTGAGAACCCGCATTTTTCTTTGTACTACATTTCGTTCTCCCTTGTCATGCGCCCATCTCTGGCCACACAATTTGATCACGACTCGATCCTCCCAGTCTGCTCTAGGTGTAGCATCGATGTTCTTTCTAATTCGCTCAATGACGCTCTCAAAAGTTCATATGCCTTGTGAGTAATTGCCAAAGCTCGTGGTGCACTGAAACGCCACTGTCGCAATCTTCTTTCTCTAACTCGGCAGCGCGCTCCCGTCACGCCACTTGGCGTGACCCTGTTGATGTGACCTCTCTGACCCGGGGTCAATTTGACTTGTACAACGCTCCTGAGCGCTGAGGCCTGCCAGATGGACGGTTGTCGAATACGAGCTCGGAACGGAGCGCCGGAGCGGAACTGACTCACGTAGATAGCGCACTGAAACGATCCTTAGCACATACGATATTGGTACCATACCCAAAGCCAGTACGCAGACAGCATCACGCGTGCACCAGATTTATTAGTTAGTCCATGTACTTGGCTAGATCTTACTACAGCGTTGTGTTGGAAAAACGTGGGCGCGCGCGAGGAAAAACGGGTGGTATTTCCGGTGGGAGTGGGCAAACGCGCGCACGTCCCAGAAGTAAGTACAAAAGTATATAAACTGTCTTAATTGTATGTACTGTCACAAAGGAATGAAAAATGATTAGTCCAGAGCCAAAAAAAGCGCGAAAATACGGTGAGCGCGCAAGCTCGATTTCAACACCTTGGGGCCATAAGCCCGCCCGTAGGCCCCATACATAAATATCAGACAAATGGTCTATCTGCCACCTCAGTTATCGTGCAGTACACGCGGCCATTAAGGTGAGCTGACCCCTTAGGCCTTAGGCCTTAGCATCTAAGTTTGCAACATGATGCATGATGCTTCACGCGCAGCTTCACAAGCTTCACAGGCCGGTGCCAAATGCCTGCCCGCAAGCCCTTAACATTGAGACGAAATGGCTGCTAACTAGTAACTGGTCAGTACTGGTCAGTGCTATCATATAGTACAGATATATGCGACTCGAAGCGAAGGAGATAGCGACACTGTAATACCCATGACAAGCTGGCGGATATATTCTAGGGGCTAAGTACCCTAAACAGTGAGTAGAGGGCTAATCGAGGTTTGCATTTTCATAACTGCGCAGTAGATCAATCGAGGGTCAGAAAGGTAAATTCAGAGGAACCTCCAAGAAAAGCCAAGTCAGCAAGAGTGTCAAGAAAGGATATAAGAGGCCCTCTTACTCTTGAGACACGCCGCTCAACCTCTTCTCCTAAGTAGCGACTAAAATCCGAGAGGCCACAAATGCTTCTCCGACAGAGGTCACAGATTTTTACCTGGTAAGATAATCTGAGCATCTCGTGGTCCGTTACGGCCTCGCTACATGGACGCTCCCCCAACGCGTTGCGCGCGCGGTCTATGTAGCTACTCCACGAGGTATTGGCCTGCCAGGAGAACTGATAATTTGACCCGCTCATAAGTCTCCCCCCCCGTTGATCTTTATCGCAATTGCAAACCGGGTGTGAGCTTCCCCACCAGGTCTGTGGTGGCGTGAGCCAGGTAAATTGATGGTTCGAAATGGTAGAAACGGCGGCGGCAGAACAGGCACGATGGAATTTCCACAGTTCATATAAAGCAGGTCCGTTTGTGTTCGGCAACCTTTCCCCAATGTCATCCAGGGTCAATCGATGTTTCAGTGATGCCCTCGCGGCGATACGGCATGCCTCTTCCAGTTTATGAGAGTATGCTGCATAAAAGACCTCCAGAGGGCTATCCCACGTAGATGCCGATTCCCCAAAGAGCAGGAGAAAGTGCTCGGATGCACTGGCCATATCATACTTCCTGACCGTCTCAAGGGCAGTTATGAGGTCGTCCAAAGGAAGTGGGTCAGCCGTCGCTGATGTGAGGGGGTAAATGGCTAACAGCAGGGCTGCTAGGATCCTGCTGTTTTCAGCTAGATCGATGATGGGACGTGGGTCCTGTGGGGTGTACGTGGTAAGGCGGGGCTGGGGTAAAGAAAACATGGCCTTGAAGAAAGGGGATGCTTTGGATAATATGACCTTGTAGACCATGAATTCGACTTGATCAGAACTTCTAAGGATGATGTCTGCATCGGCATCATCAAATGGAGGACCGAATGCAGTGGCCGCAGTATTTTGGGGATGCTTTGGCTCTGACATAGTGATGAGTTCCTCTTGGGACTCGGAGGAGGCAGCGGAAAAGGCTAGACCCTGCATTACGGCACTCCTCCGTGCCGCACGTGAGATCTTCCAACGACGTGTGTGTTCACAAAGTTAACAACCCCATCAAAAGACGCGGGTTTTTGCTTAAAAAACAACCCAAATTGACAAGATTGTTGGGCGCGGTGTGGTAGACGCGGATCTCTGGACAACGCATGGCAAGATAGTTCACTCCTTAGCACTCAGCATATATGGTTAGTGCTCGGCGGGGCGTGCGGCACCTCAGTCGGGGCCTCTACATGCTACAAATACATTATTTCAAACAGTCTTCAGTTACATGGCCTTACAGTTTACACATTTATCCACTTTACCCCGAACCACTAAACGGCACGCGAGTATGTCCGCGTCGTCCCGAGGAAAAGTGGAAGACCTAGATCTGACAGAAGGGAGAAGGAGAAGATGAGCAAAAGGAAATAAGGAAAAGACTTGAGGCGGGCGCAAGAACGAATGCGTTCCGTGATAACTCAACAGGCACTCAGAAGAAAGAAGGGGGGGAGTGGGCGACGGCGCGCCCCGCGGGACTCTACATTGGAAGTAGACGAGAGTGAGGTTTTATAATACATTTCAATATGTATCTACAAGGACCGTATCGTATGAAGGTGGGACGGTTGGTATTGTAGACGCGTTAGACAAAGTGGTAGTATGAAAGGAAAGGGGCCGGGAAAGGGTGTCACAGTGGAGAGTGAAAGGCAAACGAGAAGCGAGATAGGGCACGGGCTATACAGATCCAAGTCCAAGTCCAACCTGATTCCTCCAATCGTGTTGAACGGTGGCGACGCGAGGCCGACGGGTGCGAGCGACGCAGTCTGCACAGAGCCACTCGTCCTTTGTACAAGTAGCGTGCGGCGGTTCCAGCGGCGCGTGGAAGGGCTGCTGGGCGATGTTGGGCGAAGGAGCGAGCGAGACGAGGCGACGACGGACCTAGCGAGATGAAAGAGAGGTTGGAGTCATGAGGGAAAAGCAGTGGGAGCCCTTTTGAATGGGCGCTGCAGCGTAGATGGAGCGAGACGAGGGGCTGCATTCGACACGCGAGCGTCATGGACGCGCGCAGGAGCTGAAAGGGGGACAGAGACGACGAGATTCCGGAATCTAGACATGAAGCACGAAGGGAGAAAGCAGAAAGAGACGCCGTTTGAGGGGAAAAGGGGAAGAGAAGAAGACAGCAAGAGTGGAAGATAGAGAAAAGGAGGGAGGAGGAGAGGGCGCGTCAAGAGTCAAAAAGGTAAACTCAGAGGGACCTTCAAAAAAAATCAAGTCAGTCAGGATATCAAGAGTATAAGTGAGAGCTCCTCTTACTCCTGAGACACGCCGCTCAACCTCTTCTCCTATGTAGAAACTAAATTCCGACAAACCAAAGATGCGCCTGTTACACTCAGAACATGTCGATACCTGGTAGCACGGCCCTATGAATCCATGCCGTGTTACTGCTTCCTTACAAGGTTGGTCTTGCAATGCTTTACGTGCTTGCGCTATGTAGACTGTCCACGATAAGTTGACAAACCAGGGAGCCAAGTTTTGCCCAAGCTTGAATTGATTTATGGTATCTCGGCAGTTGTGAGGTTTATCAGGCCCCCACCAAGTTGTCTGTGCTGGAGTGATCCATGTAAAATTATAGTCCGAAACGACCGAAACGGCAGCAACAGAACAAGCACGGTGGAATTTCCACAATGCATGCAAAGCAGGCCCATTTGTGTACTGCAACTTCCCCCCAATATCGTCCAGGGTCAATCGATGTTTCAGTGACGCTCGAGCTGCAATACGAGCTGCCTCTTCCAATTCAGAGGAGTACGCAGCACAAAACGCCTCGACAGGGCTGTCTCTCACAACCTCCGAATCCTTGAAGTCCAGGAGGAGACGACGGGAAGCAGTGGCCATGTCATATTTTCTAGCCATGTCAAGGGTGGCTATGAGGTCGTTCAAGGAAAGTGGCTCAGCCGTCACGATGGAATGGGGGTAGATAACTGACAACACTAATCCCAAGATCCTGCCGTCCTCAACTAGATCGATGATGGGACGTGGGTCCTGTGGGGTGTCTGTGGGTGGCTGAGGCTGGGGTAAAGAAAACATGGTCTTGAAGACAGGGGATGCTTTGGATAATATGACCTTGTAGACCATAAAGTCGACCTGATCAGAACTTCGAAGGATGATATCCGCGTCAGTATCATCAAATGGGGGTCCGAAGACGGCAGTGGGAGTATTATCGGAAGCTTCTGGCTCTGGAGGAGCTGCCATAGTGATAAGTTCCCTTCAGTAGTTGGAGGGTAAGGCAGTAGGGCGATCTGGTGCGCTATTTGTGCTATTTGTGGGCATGCGTGGCCCGGCTGCACGCACTTGGCAGTCTGAATCACACGAAAGCGCCAAATTAGCCGTCATAACACGGTTAGCGCTTGAAGAATTTGAAGTTGAGGCGCCTGGCCCTACAGAGGGAGCTGGCTTACGTACTACTGTAGCTGCATGCATCTTGATGATTTGATGAATTCACCGCGGCTGCACCATGATGTCTAAGTAGTGCCAACATTTCCCTTCCACTCTCCTCTCGACCCAAGGTACCTGTTCTTGTTCCCGTGCAGCAAGGATCGATGGTACACTTCGGGATCGTGAGCGTCTCCACTTTGCCATTTTGTCCCACCACCTCCGAGTCGGATTAAGCGTCGATCTCTTCGTCGAGGATCCGAGTCACCTGCTCGCGACAGTTCCTATTTGTGGTCCATGCTGCCTCTCCAATACCCTGCCCTTGACTCATTTTGTGAGACCACATCTCATGGCTATCGACCACCGTACCTGTCACTATGAATCCCCTCCATAGCAGGCCCACAAAGGCGTCTACCTAATTCCCAAGTCGAGAATGGATGTCGTAGCTTGTCATTTATAGTAGCGAAGGAAAATGTCTCACTCCCTTACATGGGAGGCAGAACAGAACAATCCACTCACGGTGTGGACTCAAGCTCAAAGAAGGGCAATGGAGTCAAAAGAATCGATTGCCTCACATCTTGATGCGCTCGGCTTCACCTCGCCCCCGTTGCCAGTAGAGGTGGCGACATCCGGCAGACATAAGCATAAGTTGCTGTGCGAGTCTACAAATACACGTACAATCTCAGCAAACGTAGAGATAGCCCACCTGCATATACATAGTGAGGACTAAAGACTCCTCCAGAGTGTCTTTAGCCCTCATCAAGAATGTTAGGACGATCGTACACACTGGCGGGAACGCAACCACAGAACCGGGTACCGTAAAAATTCAACATCTTAAGTGCCTTTTGTCTTCCCCGGATTACGCGAGCGGCGGCTCAGAATGAAGGTTAGTTTATCGGAATAAAGAACCAACGATGGAAAGGATGGATTAGCACTGTACGAATTTGAGTTGATACATAGCTGTTGTTGACATGACGGGCGCATTTACTGCCAACGACCGAGCTAATTCGAACCTGTGAAGGTTATGACATCGCTGGCTCGAAGCTTGAAGTAGCCCGAACACTCTATGGTCACGATGCTCCTCTGAACTGTTATGTTGCTCAATGTGATGTGCATAACATCTCGGGAGCCCACTGATGGTGACGCGATTGTTCTTACAGTAATGCTGGGAACGAAACCGCAGCTGTCCCACGTGAAAAACGGACTGAACTGTTACATATGCCGCATTTTATGCGGGACAACCCAAATACACTAAAGAAGATCTCAATATTTACGGTAACGTCGTGCCCGTCAGCTCGAGTGTACAGGAACATACTGTATGTGGACGGCCAGTCGAGCTTTGAATTCCATAACCGTGCAAACGTACAGTTAAACGACCAAGGGTAGTCAAAAAGGCAAATCCAGAGGAACCTCCAGGAAAAAAAAAGTTAGCAACGATGACAAGAACAGTGTCAGAGCCCATCTTACTTCTGAGACAAGCCTCTCGACCCTTTCTCCCAAGTGACGGCTAAACTCCTCCAGGCTATAAATGGACCGCTGACAGCCACTACACAATTTCGGCTTGTAGGATGGTTCGAGGATCTCGTATTGTGTTATAGCTTCGCTGCAAGGACGCACCTTCAATATTTCGCGTGCGCGGTCTATGTAGCTACCCCACGAAGCGTCGCTGGCGTAAAGGATCCGTGATTCTGGCCCGATCGTAAATTCACGCTTCTCGCAATCGCATCCCCACCGCTTGTTGACCCAGGTAGCAACCTGTGCTGGCGCGATCCATCTAAGCTTAGAGCCCGAAATCGCGGAAATCGCGGCGGCAGAACAAGCACGGTGGTATTTCCACAATACATGCAAAGCAGGCCCATTCATGTACTGAATTTCCTCTCCAACGTCGTCCAAGGTCAATCGATATTTCAATGCCGCTCGAGCAGCGATACGGGCTGCCTCTCCCAATTCATGAGAGAAAACAGCACAAAACGTATCAACAGGATTGTCTCGCACGACCTTCGAATCCTTGAAGTCCAGGAGGAGACGGGAGGAAACGGTGTCCATGTCATATTTTCTGGCCATTTCAAGGGTGGCTAGAAAGTCATTTAAGGAGAAGGGTGTCCCAGTCGTCATGGGGGAGGGAGGGTAGATGATTGACAACAGTGCCGCCAAGGCCCCGCTGTTCTCCACGAGCTCAACAATAGGACGCGATTCCTGTGGGGTGTCCGTGGCCGCCTGAGGCTGTGGTAAAGAAAACATGGTCTTGAATACAGAGGATGCTTTGGATAATATGACCTTGTAGACCATAAAGTCGACTTGATCAGAACTTCGCAGAATGATTTCTGCATCGGCGTCGTCAAATGGGGGGCCGAATACACCACTGCGTTCAATGGTTGCAGTATGTTTGAAACGCTTTGAACTGTGACTTGCTCCCATGGTGACAAGGGAGTTCCAGTGACGAGGGAGTTCCAGGAGATACATACACATAGGGGCCAAATTGCGCCACAAAGATAATTTTTCTTCGCAAGGGTGTAAGTCCGTAGTCACGATCTTTAGAGGAACGGAAATGCAAAATTTACAGGGGCAACATTCACAGGGGCATTCGGTTTTGAGAGTGTGATCGAATCCTCTTATCACGATACACATACGCAAATCATGAGGTCAAGCAATGCTACGAGCCCCTCGCATCGGGAGTAGTGAGTGCGTTAATAGAATAATGTACAAGAAGCCTCACACAAGTCCGCGTCACTACTAGCGTGTGTTCCACTGTTTTTCATAGTTAAGACTGCACAGGAATTTGCTGACTTGACGCGACTTGGCAGGCAGCCTGTGCAGGTGGTAAATTTAACCATAATTAGACATATCAGTCCTTTCACGTGACTGTCCGCACAACTCGGGCCGGGTGGCATAAGTGAACGGTCCACCAAGGCTGGTTGAAACCCAGACTTGAGGACCTCCTCGTAAATCTCCTCCGTATGCGATTGAAGCCTTTTAACCGCTTCGTCCTGATCCGGGCTTTCCAATTGTCATTGTGGACACAGCTTAGGTGTACGCCTCAACATTGTATTCAGCCCCGCTAAAAATATCCAACCACTCTTGGATGAGCCCCTCGAAGACAGCATCCCTCCAAAATTTGGCACGTTGCCCTTTGGACTCATTAGATAACAATTTGCCCGACCGTGCGTCCATCATAAGTTCGATTCCAGGGTTACTGTCCATTGCTGTTTCGTTTCCTTTTAATATTTCCACAATTGCGCCAAGATGAGACCGTATGAACATTGCTGCAGTCCTCGTCTAATACCACTTCCGACGTGGCGACGTTTCGAGAAAAGAGAGAATCCAGGCATTCTTTGACCGTGCGTGTTACTCCAGGTCCCATCTCCCAAAGTAGATACTGGGAACTAATTGATTATCGATTATGATTAGCATAGAAACGGTACATGAAGGAGAACGGAAGAATTGGTAAACGTGTACAGTACATAATACTCACATCTGTCCTTTGAGTCCTTAATCCTCCCCCACTCTGGTCCCTTCTGCTGTCAGTGCGCTTTTTTAAGGCCTCCGGACAAGTCTTCTCAATGATTTACGCAATGAGGCATCCCGAAATCCTCACCTGCTGACATGACGTGGAGGATCTTGGAGCAGCTTCATTCAGTGCTGCCCGAGCAAATCGTGGTACGTGGAGAGGTCCCCACAGTGGGCGGGGAATGTGACTAGCTGCAAGTATCCTTGTTGATTCTCAGTTCTGAAATTCTCCTCCACCACTGGCTGCACCACGATGTCCAAGTAGTGCCATCGTTTCCCTTCCATTCCCCCATCAACCATCTCCGCTATGTCATCGTGTCTCACCGCCTCCGAGTCGGATTAGCGTCTATCCCTTCGTTGAGGTCCGTGACCGTGACATTAATCACCTGCTCGTGACAGGTCCTATTGTGGCCCACGCTGCCCGATACCCTACCCTTGATCTTTTTGTGAAGTCACTCTGTCCTATCACTATGTCATTGCCGGTGCTGTTGGAGCAGTC
>QLOT01001054.1:6952-17663 GCA_003313875.1 Russula aff. compacta
TATCCATGTCTTATTCGGTCATGGCGGGTGCTCTAGCTTCTCTGTTGGAGTAGTTCTGGTTCTGGTCGGCACTTTTATCTGTCCCTCATTGTGTTTCATGTTGGGGCACGCGGTGTGATTCGTGCGCGGTTGACTGTGATTCATTTGGGTGTGGTCACATTCATGCCAGAGACTGGTGCAGCTTCCTCTAATGTTGCGGTGTCAGCGCGGGGTCCTGTAGGTGTGAGAGGTTATATATTCATCTGCTAGACTGTGTCTATAGGATTGGGGGCATGTGTTCTGTTCTGTGGGGTCACTACCTGTCATTGTCGTGGGGGGGGTCATCGTGCTTTTGTTGGTGTGCAGGACATTTCTCTAGCCCGTATGTGCAAGGTGGTTTACTTAGGTTCTTAGATGGAGTGTGGTTCTCCATTGCTCTGGTGTAGAGTGATCTGATTTTAGTGTGTTTTATTGTTCTGGGACCGTGGTGTGCAGGTTTTTCAACCAAACTTGGCCCATGGGAAAACTGCTACTGGTGGTGGTAGCAGTCCAAGTTTCTGTTGTGTTGTTGTTGTCACTGGTGGGTGTGTTGCTAATCACATCTTTGAACTTCCTTTTTTGGCAACCACCACATCCGCGGCAAAAATCTCGCCAAGGATAGTGGAAGTCGAAAAAGAAATAGTCTACATAAAAATCTCCCTTCCCTATCTCCATACGCACTATAAAATACAAAGAGCCTAACCGCTCAAACGTAAGGCATGGCGGACCCGCCTGCTAAAGACACAAATCAGAACAGCGTCACCAGGATAAAAGACATGTCACACAAAATGGTACGTAGAAGCCAAGGAGCCAGCACCTCCCCCGCCCCGTCCCAGGACGCAGGGAGCAGCTCCAAGCAACAGGTAAACGCGACAGCAGCAGGAAAGGTTCAGAGCACAGCCCCAAATACACACAACGCAGGGCACAAGGATGCTACCACGGCACTCGGAGTGACCAAACTCTTGGAAAAGCTCATCCAAATGCACAACCCCGAAGGAGAATTGAAGCGGGAGCTTGAGCTAATCATAGAGATAACCAAAATGCTCACAGGAAAGGAGGCGACAGGAAAGATGGTGGCTGCAAACACGGTGAGCCAAAGCTACGAGCAACTTAGAACTGACCTCTATGGCGTCTACACGACCCTAGACCAGAAGATCACAGAGATCCACAAAGGCCAGGAGAAACTCATAGCCGTGACTGAGTCCATCACCAAATCCACGGACCACCTCAGCAACGCCGCCAAAGAGCTCGAGACGAGGGTGGATAAGGTAACCAACACAACAGAGAAAATAGCCAGCAGCGCGTTATCATACAAGGACGCCTCTCAACCTGAACCTCGGCGAGCTGAAAGACAAGGCCAATAAAACAATCATGGAAATGGACGACCCTTTCCGGCCAGAGGTGGTCACAGTAGAGACCATCACAAGGACAAAAGGCGGCTCGCTCCTGCTGACTATGAATTCCAGGGAAGCAGTCGAATGGGTAAGGGAACTGGACATCGAAGACAAATTCCTCGAAAAGTTCATCCCAGGGGCCAGCATTAGGGAACGTAGTTACAACGTCATGCTGCGCTGGGTCCCTATAGCCTTCGATCCCACCAACTGGTTGCACCTCAGGGAAATCGAAAATGAAAGCGACATAGAAGAACTCATCATCAGCAAAGCACGGTGGATAAAACCACCAAAGAGAAGACGAGAAGGTCAGTCCAAAGCCCACACGCTTCTGACATTCACATCCGCGGATGTAGCAAATGCTCTCATCCGAAACGGCATGGATATCTGTGGAGTCAGGGTAAGGGGGGAAAGAGTAAAACACAAACCCATGCAATGCCTCAAATGCCGAGGCTGGGAGCACAAAGCACAAAACTGCACCGCCAGCATAGACACCTGCGGCACATGCGGTGAGAACCACCACACAGGTGACTGCACCAGCAGAGAAAAACGCCACTGCGCCTCATGCAAAACAGACGAGCACGCCAGTTGGGACAGGAACTGCCCGGAATTCATCTGGTGCTGCGAAGCATATGATAACAAATTCCCAGAAAACAACATGGTCTACTTCCCCTCTAGACAGGAATGGACGCTGACCACAAAACCTGACAGAATCCCACTAAAGCAGTGCTTCCCACCCAGCCTCGTGGTCAAGAGTATCCCTAGCAGCAGCAGCACTCAGGGAATTACACCAACTGTGAGGATTCCACAAGGTAAAGAAAAGGCGCAGCGCAAGGCCGCTGCAACAGGACCCCAGCCGGGGCCAAACACAAAGCGTCCGGAAAAAGGTAAAGGTAAGGCCACATATGGCCCTAGCGAAAGCCACCAAGCACCCAGTACCCAACTGGAACGCACAAGGGAGCAGGGCGAGCTCCCGGAACGCGAAGAACATGACACTGCAACCGAGCGCGTAGACGCCGGAGACGTAGAAGACATACTCGGGCACCATGATAATTGCCCAGGAGGATTCACAGACTGGCACAATGACTGAAAAACTAATAATTTGGCAACAGAACGTCAATAAATCGCCCACATGCCAGCACACGCTTCTGAGCAGCAACATACTAACAAAACACAACATAGGTATAGTCGCGCTACAGGAACCAGTAATTAATAGCTTCAGCCAATCGATCGCGTCGAAAGATTGGCGAACGGTATACCCCTCCACACACTGTGCTCACCCATGAAAAACGCGTGCACTCACACTCATTAGAGCCAACATTAGTACAGATAATTGGGAGCAACTAGACTTCCCCTCAGGAGACGCAGTAATCACTGTAATCAAAGGCGATTGGGGAAAACTACTTATATGCAACATATATAACGACGGTAAGAACAACGAAACAATCAGATTACTAAAGGCATTCCACAGGTCAAACCCGATAGCTGCTGAGCAAGACACTCAACAAGATACGCACGTCATCTGGTTGGGGGACTTCAACCGACACCACCCCTACTGGGACGACCCCAACGATAGCAGATTATTCACAGATGAAGCAATTAGGTCTGCAGAAATACTCATAGAGGCAGTAGCCACGCTGGGACTCGAGTTAGTACTCCCAAGTGGTATACCTACACACCGACACAATGTCACCAAAAAGTGGTCACGCCTAGACCAAGTTTTCATATCGGACCACTCAACAGACATCGTGGAGATATGTGATACAGAGACCCGCTTTTGAAGCATAAAAACTGACCACCTCCCGGTGGTCACACAGCTCAACCTTATCACTCACTTAATTCCGCTGACAACACTCCGCAATTATAGGGAAATCGACTGGGAGCAGTTTCGTACAACCACGGCAAAGCACCTAGACCAGCTGGAGCAGCCACAGCGAATACTGACCCAAGACCACCTCAACCAAAGCTGCGAAGGAGTAACGCGAGCACTACAAGCGACAATAGAAGAAGAAGTTCCAATCACAATGCTCTGCTCAAAATCAAAGCGATGGTGGACTAAAGAGTTAACGCAGATGCATAGGCGCATGAACCTTCTAGGTAGGGAATCATACAAATACAAAGCTGACCTACTACACCCAAAGCACAAGGAACACGATGACGCTGCAAAGACATACAGAAGAACCTTGGAGAAAACAAAGCAGCGACACTGGAAAGACTGGCTAGAAAATGCGGTCGAGCCAGATATCTGGATGGTGCACAGGGTCATATCCATGCAAGCCTCCGATGGGGCTAAAGCCAGGATCCCAGCACTAAAGCATAAGCAAGGTAACGTGGAATCGGTAGCCAGGACTAACATTGAGAAGTCACAGGTACTTGCAAAAAGCTTCTTCCCGCCGAAGCCAGAAAACGCAGGCATACCAGAAGGATACGAATACCCGAACACATGCTGCAAAGCCGATCAAATCACAAAAGAACAAATCGCACACCACCTTAAAAAGCTGAAAACATACAAGGCCCCAGGGCCGGACAGTATCCCAAACATAGTACTTACCAAATGCGCTGACATCCTGCTAGATAGAGTATACCACATATACAAGGCAATGCTAGACAAGGGACTCAGTTATGCTCTGTGGAAGGAATTCACAACAGTGGTACTACAAAAACCTGGGAAGCCACGGTACGACGTACCAAAGGCCTATCGCCCAATAGCACTCCTGTGCACATTGTGGAAAGTCCTAACAGCCGTGATCACTGACCAGATCACCTTCTACAGCGAAAACTTCGGCCTCCTACCGGACAATCATTTTGGAGGCAGACCAGGGCGCATGACCTCAGACGCGGTGCAGCTGCTGGTCCACCAAATTAAGCACGAATGGCAAAAAACGAATGTCGTATCAGTGCTCTTCCTGGACGTAGAAGGGGCATTCCCTAATGCGGTCCCAGAAGTACTGGCACACAACCTCCGCAAGCGCCAAATACCAAACAAATATGTCAAATTTATAGAGAACATGCTCGAGGGAAGAACCACTTACCTGAAGTTCGACGACTACATATCAGAGGCTATAAGTATAAACAACGGGATAGGTCAAGGAGACCCCCTCTCGATGGTCTTATATCAATTCTATAATGCAGACATACTAAAAATCCCGGAAGGCACCTCAGAAGAAGCAATAGCATATGTCGACGATGCACTGATCCTGGTTGCCGCAAAAAACTTCACCGAGACACACGCAATCCTGGCAAACATGCTGGCAAGGGAGGGAGGAGTAAACGAGTGGTCTTCCCTCCATAACTCCCCCTTAGAAATGTCCAAGCTTGCGCTAATAGACTTCGCACACAGAAACAACAAAAGGGAATGACCACCTCTGGTACTCCCAGACATCACGATCGACCCAGTGAAATCAACCAAATACCTCGGTATGATGGTAGATCAACACCTGGACTGGAAGGCACACCTCAACTACGCTGTGGAGAAAGGCACGAAATGGGCAACGCAAATCAAGAGGATAGCAAAGCCCTCATGGGGACTTACGCCCAACTATGCGAGAAGAATGTACGTTAGTGTCGCCATCCCGAGGATACTCTACGGCGCAGAAGTTTGGTGCACCCCCCCAAAAGGGGAACACTCGCTACGCAATGGCGTAGGCACAACAAGGGCAGTAAAAAAGCTAACCAGCATCCAGAGAAGTGGAACGCTAGCTGTGGCAGGTGCGCTCCACACCTCGCCAACAGACACCCTCGACGCCATTGCGTACACATTCCCAATAGTGCATTCTATTGACAAATGGTGCTACAGAGCCGCAGCACGCTTAGCCATGATCCCCATCAAACACCCACTGCACAAGCCGGTGATGATGAGCAGCAGCCGCGACGTAATACATCACAGGTCACCCCTCCACACCCTCTTTGACAACTTCACCCACAGCCCAAGACAAATGGAAAAAATACCAGCCAGACCACGAAACCCGGTGTTAAGAGGTAAAATCCCTTTCACCATCAGTGTCACCGGCGAGAGCAGTGACACCAGACGCCGTCAGTCTGAGAGGTTGACTTCGCTTCGGTCCGACTCAGCTTCAGCCTCTATTACTCGAGGTGTGTAATAACTCGTTCGGCTTGATAGTGTCTTGTTGATAGTACTAGAATCTTCCCTGACTCCAGGGTCGCTTGCAATGTGTGGTGAACACAGAAGTAGGCACAGAACGCTGAGAGTTGGCCAACAAGCCACATTTGACCTAGAAGCGACAAGAACACGAGTCACTACTCCTATTGGACAGGAGACTCGACTTAGAGTCTCGTCTCCTAGCTCTGCTGGTACAAGTACACTACAAGATGGGCTAAAACCATCCTAGCTACCGTAATACTGCTTACTATGTGCCCCTGGGGCTTACTGAAACGCTCCACTTCCTTACAAACACGGCTGACAGATCCTAGGACACCCACGCAGAAGTCCGAACAGTATGTTACCAACCCCAGGCCTAGACTGCTCCACCAGTCCTGGGGGTCAAACACGTTCCCTCAGCCTGTCAACAGCGGTTCTCTCCCATCCGTGGGGCCACTCTGTGACATCACCCTCTCTTTAGAATCGAGTCGCACCACGACGGCGGCTGTGAGCGATAAAGGGGAAGCGGCCCCTTCCTTTCTGGTTGTGTCCGAAGGGAAGGCCATCCTGGAGTTTGTGGAATATTGTGAAGTTTTCATAGCAATGGGAGGCAAGGAGGTGGCGCCGGCTTTGAGACTCCTCAACCTGGCGAGCCTCAAGAGACGCCTTGAGTTCAGCAAGCTCTGCCTCAATGCCAATGATTTCAGTTGTGATGCGGTGATAGCGACGGAACTCAGTTGTGAGTCCCCAGTCTTTGTATCCTTCGGCATGCTGCACCATGTCTGGGAAGGAATCGGAGTCTCCCAAGGCTTCGAAGAACCAGTCAGGATAGTCCCCTTGTTCATCGGTGGTGAGGCGAGCGGTGGCGAAAAGCTCATGCTTGTAGACGACTTCTCCTTTACTGGTGGTGCCCAGGCAGTAGGAGCCATCTTGACGGATGTAGGGAGCGAGGGTGCAACCGGCCTGGAGTGGTGCTGTGCACCGCGCTCCTGTAAGTTCTGGAACCGGCCATGTGTGGAGCTTAACGAGTCATTGTGGAGCGGTGAGTTACTGTGGAGTTGTGCTATTATTGTACAATACAGGAGTCATTGTGGAGTGTTCTATTACTGTACCGGATCATGACTCACTGTGGAGTAGTTATTCTTAGGATACCTAGTCATAGTGGAGCAATGCGCTGGCATAGTTATTCTTAGTACTTGTCCTGTAGTATAAGTAGGACTCCTTGACGTCCCTAAGACAGCAAGTTGAGTCTCCTGTCTCAATTCATATCGTTCCCCTTTCCTTCCCTTTTCCCCTCAAAGGAGTGGCTACTGCATTGTAGTGCAGCAAGCGGTAACTCCTACTCTATCAGTCACCTAAGTCGCTGTGAGACTTAGCTCAATCACTTGAAGAACTACTAGGCAACTATTGACTTGGTCTATTGTTGCGGCCAAACCCTTGGCGGTGACATTAGACTCAACTTTGTTCAAAACGGCTAGCAGCAGCCAGAAGAAAGCCTACAGAGCAATTATCCTTGCACCAGAAGAAGCGGGTATAACAAGACCCAATACCCTTGTAACAGTCTTAGGCACCACACATCCGAAGAATAGAAGAGGACACACTATCGCATTAGTGTGCAAAGACAGTAACAAAAAGATCGAACCAAACCTCAAACAAGTGTGCCTATATCAAAGACGGTGGACAGCAATCCAGTGGGATTCGCTAAATCAGTGGTACGAGACCACAGAACAGCTTAACGTGCTACACAAGTACGACTCCACCAGCCAAGAAGGCGACAGTGATATCTCCAACCAAGGCTCCGAAGACGAAGAAGAACCAGATGAACCGGAGCAAGAAATCGACACCCAGATCAGACAAGCACCCGTTGACCCAGAAATCAGGAATAGCCCCCTAACACCAGTGTTCCACACGCTATCCCCAATAACTGAAGAACCAATCATGACGACCCAAACCCAGACAACCATAGCATTCACATCCTCGACCCCAACCTCGGTCCACATCCCATCCTCATCCGAAGGGTCAGGAGGACAAGGCGCAGACAGAGCGCGACGCATTACTGAAAGACTTCAGCAGGCCCTTAGACGTACAGGACATCCTGGAGGAGGTGGTTCTGGCCCAGGAGGCCCTGGTGGCCCTCCAGGAGGAGGACAACCAGCTGGTGGTCCTCCAGCAGCAGGACAACAACCAATACCAGTCGCAGCAGAGGTCAAGGCCATGGGAGGACTGCCCCAAATATTCTATGGCGACCGCTCCAAAGCAGACGACTTCATTGAAGAAGTCAAGGGATACTTACGCCTCAATTCTGACGTGGCCGGATACAATTCCCCTTACAAGAAAGTCGCATTCACCCTCACTCTCATCAAAGGCGAAGAACCGGCCCAATGGGTTAGAGACATGGGAGCTTGGCTTGATGCACTCGACCCAGTGGCGGATAACATCGAAGCACTATGGGATCAATTCCTAGTGGAATTTAGGGAGCAGTTCCAGGATACCCAAGCCCCTCAACGCGCCAGGATCAAGCTCGAGAACTGCAAGATGAGGAACAACGACTACGATGCCTATGTAGCCGAATTTGAGGGACTGGCCCGAAAGGCCAACTACACCCAAGGCAACCAAGAAACATTCAATATGTTCCTCAAGGGACTGCCAGAGTCCATCCTGCGGGACACCCTCAAACCCCCTTTCCCTATAGACTACCAATCCCTTAAAGAACGAGTCAAGCATCTAGCGCAAGGAAAGTCCCTAATCGAAGGGATATTAAGGCATCAAGGATACCAAGGAGGAGGCAACACCTATCAGCGGCTCAATAACCCTATCAGACGACCCTTCTTCACCAGACCTGGAAACTACCAAGGAGGACCAGCTAACCGACCAGTCTACAACTCTTCCACTGCACCCCCATCCATGAATAATGTCCCGGTCCCAATGGACATAGGAAGAGGCTGTGCCCCTACCAATTGGCGCAATAGAAACCAAGGCAATTGGAGACAAAGACCACAAACGAACAACCGAAACCTCTAAAGCCGAGTAGCCCAGGGAACAGGGAATAGCGCCTGTTTTACCTGTGGCAAAATAGGACACTTCGCGCGTACTTCGACCCAGAGGAAGAAGAAGACCTACCAGGCCCAGCAATGAACGACACTGTAGCCACAGTGCGTGCACACCTGGAAAGGATGTCGATGGCGGAAAAAGAACACCTTGCCCATGAGATGGGCGTAGCTGAGGATTTTCCCACTGCCTGATCAGAGCGGCACTGATTAGGCGAAGTAACAGTGACAATGTGTATATATCTGCTCGGAAATCGATGACTGTTCGATTCTATGCACATTCAATCACGAAAAGAGCCGACGGAATAGCCCTCATTGACTCAGGGGCTACAGAAAACTTCATGAACCTGCAGTATGCGAAATGGCTTCGACTACCCATCAAGCAACTGGAGAAACCAAGACCACTATACAACATCGATGGAATGGAGAACAAAAGTGGCAGTCTCAAGTATTATACAGACCTAGAAATCCAGACGGGAACCCAACGCACCAAACATCGATTCTTCCTGTCAGACCTAGGGGAACACAAGGCGATACTAGGCTACCCCTGGTTTGCTGCTACCCAACCCAAGATCAACTGGAAACAAGGATGGATCGACACCACCCAACTGCCAATTGTCCTAAGGGCCCCTAATGCACACAAGGCCCGATTTGTCCCTAGAACGAAGTACGTTCCTCGACCACTCTCCAGGGATCAATACTTTGTTGGGAAGGTCACGCTTAACACCCCAGCAACCACTGATGTCCCAAAAGTCCCCGAAGAATACCAAAGGCATGCCAAGGTATTCAGTGAACAAGAATCACAACGACTCCCACAATACACAATATGGGACCATGCTATCGAACTCCTGCCTGGTGCACCTTCCACACTACCAGGACGACTCTACCCCCTTACTCAGGAAGAGAAACTGGAGGCTCACAAGTTTGTGCAGGAGCACCTGTCCAGAGGCACTATCCGGAATTCCAAATCCCCCTATGCGGCTAGCTTCTTCTTTGTCAAAAAGAAAGATGGCAAGTTGCGACCAGTACAGGATTATCGACCTATCAACAAATGGACTAAACGAAACCGCAATATCTCCCCTCTCATTCCCCAGGTAATCGACCGGCTTAGTGGATGCACACTTTTCACCAAGTTCAATGTCCAATGGGGGTACAACAATGTTCGCATCAAGGAGGGCGACGAATGGAAAGCCACCTTCCTCACTCCAGAAGGGTTGTTTGAACCCACGGTTATGTTCTTTGGCCTTACCAACTCCCCTGCTACCTTCCAAATGATGATGAACACCATCTTCCGAAGTGAGGTGGGCCAAGGATGGTTCTCTGTCTACATGGATGACCTGGCCATCCACACAGCCCGATACCCCCATGAAACGGAGGCCCAACATGTACAACGACACCGGAACTATGTGCACAGTATACTCGACAAACTGGAACAGAACGACCTCTACCTCAAGCCGGAGAAATGCGAGTTCGAGCAAAAAGAGATTGAATACCTCGGAGTTATCGTGGGCAACAACCAACTAAAGATGCACCCAAAGAAGCTCCAAGGCATCGCCGACTGGACCCCCCCAAGAAACCCTACTGATGTGCGCAAATTCCTGGGCTTCACTGGTTATTATTGTTACTTTGTCCCCAACTACTCTGGTATCGCCCAGCCCCTCCTGGACTTAACTAAAAAGGCTACTGTTTGGCACTGGACCCCTGCCCACCAACGCGCCTTTGAGGACCTGAAGACTCGCATGTGTAGCAGCCCAGTCCTCAATCAACCCAACTTCGACAAATGTTTTGTACTCCAGGTTGATGCCTCTGCTTACGGCGTGGGCGCCGTACTCTCACAAGAGGGAGAACACACCACCCCTACACTAGCCAAACGTCACAAACCAATCCTTCACCCCATTGCCTACTACTCAGCCACCTTCACACCCACTGAACGAAACTATGACATCTATGAGTGGGAACTACTGGCAATAATGAAGGCTCTAGCTCACTGGCGACACTACCTAGGATGGACTAAGATACCCTTTATCATCCGTACTGACCATGCCAACCTGCAATATTGGAAGTCCCCAAGGAACCTAAACCAACGAACTGCTAGATGGCATGCAGATCTACAAGAATATGACTATGAACTGGAGTACATACCTGGAAAGACTAAC
>QLOT01001061.1:554-13785 GCA_003313875.1 Russula aff. compacta
AAAAAAAAAAAAAAAAAAAAAAAAAAAAAACACCTCCCTCGCTTCCTTCGTCCCCTCTCGACTACCGGCAAACAGCAAGTAAATCACGCAATGTCCCGCTCCCAAGACCCTCTTCCCCTCTCAAGCCCCACCTAGTCCCTCTTGCCTCTCAACCATCGACTGCCACTGCAAGAACCTGTGAGCTAATCGCATCACCTCCTGCTCCTCTAGCATTCTCTTAAATCCTCCCTTTTCTGCCGTTTTTCTATACTCTTCGCAGCAACGACCAACACTAAATACAGTCACATGGCTCCAGTACGCCCGCTCAATATAGTCCTTGTTCTTGTGGCGCCTTAACTGACAACCTTCCCACTCATTCTGCTCAAACAACAACACATACGCAAATAGCATGAGCATCCACCACCTTTAGAAGTCTGTCGAGACTCAGGTATGTAAATGACTCCCTCTCACAAGGAGAATAATAGGCGTCAGTAGATCGCCACCGTGTGTTCTCTCTATTTCTTTTCTCTTTTTTCGTGTGCTCCCTGTCCCTCATTCATCTCAGCTCAGTATTCGTGGACCACCATTTACAAAGCGCCCCGTCATCCTTCCTTTTTGTATCAGCACTTGCGACCATGAGGCCGCTGTGCAGAGGGTATCTTCCCTCTTCCATTTCTTGCTCACGTCTCTCAGAAATCTTCCTCGTCCACCTCCCTTGTTCTCTGGACGACCATCCTCGCGGCCACAAGCTTAGCTACACCACTCAACCTCGATCCTACAAGCTCGTACCTCTATCGTCTGAATGTCTTTGATGGTATGAAGGTGCGCTGTCTTGTCATATTCATGTATTGATGACGTACCTTTCGACGCACATACAGGCATCTCTGGGACTGGAACGGATGGTACGCTCTGTTCTACGAGTTGGCATTTCCGTAAGCACTCTTACTCCCCCGCTTTCTTCCTTTCCCAATCGACGTGACGCCCCATCTAAGCCTTCCGCTACAACCCAGCTCGACGCAGACACTCCGCTGATGCTGATCAAGCACCTCGTTGCGCTTGGGGCATGCTAGATCCCCTGCATGAGATGATACATCCGGCCAAACGTTCGTCAGCCCACGGCCCTATCTCAGCGTCTCGACGTCCCTCTATGAAGCGCTCTACATTATGCTCACAAAGGGGCCCCTACATCCGCTCTGCCAAGGCGGTGGCAAGGGTATCTCCCTGTTCGCGATGGATGACTAGGTGTGCGCGTGGCTGGGTGGCTCGGGGCACTGATGAGGTCAAACTCGGCCTAAACCACCTGCCTGGCTTTGCCACGCGGTGCATTGCGCATTGCGGCAGCGGCAGCAATGGGTCGCTCAGCATGTTGGCATTGTAAGGTATGCCTCGGATCTAGCTTCGGATCAGTGCGGATCAACCACGTCGGAGCGCCCGTCCGCCCCTGTTCATACGAACGTCCAAATCCGTCTCTCCCTTTTCGGCCTTGTGCCTCTTTTTTCTCTTTCTCCCTCGTCGCCCTCATCGCCTCCCCCCTCTCATCTACTGTACCGCCGCACCTCCGACAGCCAGTGCAAGACACCGTAAGCAAATCACGTCGTCTCCCGCCTCAAAACGAGTCTTGTCCTCTTCAAGTCGTCGCCGCGCCCCTCACTGTTCCCCTCAAACACCCACGCAAAAAAACGCCAACAAGCAAATCGCATCGCATCCCGCCTCCCCTCCGTCTCTTCATTCTCTCCTGTCTGTTTCCATCCTATTTCTCTTACTCTAGGCAATCGTCGATCATCGTAATCGCAACCAGACGGCGACCAGTACGCCCTACAATACCACGCCCAAATATCTTCTTGAAGATTTACTGACATTTTACTTCTAACCACTTCCTGTAGGGCGACCTCTGCGTACCTCGATACCGCCTTTCTCGGTACAGTCGGTACAGTCAGGCCATGTATTTAAGCAGCGTCCTCACTAGAGGACGAGAGTAGTAAGCACCCACAGTGCCTCAGAATTCAATCTGCTTTCTTTCCGTTCCGCTTTTCATTTCTTCCCGTGCCTTCATCTCTTTCATATCGATCGCCGTGCTCATAGAACCGCGTCTGCGGTAGGTACGTACCCACCGGCCCCGTCTCTTGACTTACCTTTTCGTTTTCAGTATTCGTACCCCTCTCGGAACAGCACCAACGCACCGTCTCGCCGTCTCGCATCAACTAGGCATTGGTACAGCATCCTACCACATAGTGCTCTATGCCATCTTCTTCGAGTCCCTGACAAGTCACTTCACTCAAGGTGCCGACAGTAAGGGTATTTCCCTGCTGACAATGAGTGATGGTGGTGGGTGTGGGCAGGGCGAGGCGGCACAGGTGAGTTCAATCTTTTGATAATCAGCCAGCTTCGTCGCGCACCGCAACCGCCTCTGTCAACGCTGTTCCACACTGCTCTCCCTTCTCCCCTCTTTTCTCATAGCTGCCACGCTTGGCTGGCTGGCACCTTCGCGCCGGGGTCATTGCTTGGATAGATTCGCTCAATCCCCACTGCCCACGTTCCCCCGAGTGGTGACAACATATGCCCTATTTACTGTAAATTGCAGTCGGCACTCTGCACGGGGCATTCTTCAGCATTATGCCGTACTCATCATCTTCGTACTGGCAGTGAGGGATCAATTGACAGAAATAAAGATTGTATGTACATTCGAATGTTAATACACAATGTTTTGCGCATGATGGGCTGTGCCCTGGTAACTTGTAGTTACCTCGTAGTTCATCATTGATCCCCTTAATGACATTTTTTTTTTTTTTTTCGATTCCATTACCGTGCGCCTCGGAGTACAGAACCCCATGTAGCACTTACACAGAATACAGTTTGTCCTAATGAGCGTGTGCTACGAATCTAAGTATACGTGTCCGAGAAAGGGAAGACAACCCTGATCAGAATTCTGCAGATACTATCATATTATGTCCATGGCTCTGTGCTTCGCCTGGTGTCCCAACTATAAGGGGACCGGTTTCATGTGCCTCCAGCACGCTGTTTCTTCTTACCCTTGGGTCTGAGGGTGCGAGTTGGCGGCGAGTTGGGGGTGGGTGAGGTGGGGCGACTGCGTGCTGCAGGCATAGGGGGCGCCAGTGGAGCGGGGTCTTGGGGCGCCGATCCTTCTTCATCAATGCGGGCGGGCGTTTCGACCAGAGCTGCCCGTATTTTGGATGGTGGTGCGGGTTGGTGGGCGTTGGTTGTTTTCGGTTTTGGAGGGGTTTGCTTCCATTTCTTAACTTTGGCGCGAACACCAAAGATGTACAGCTGGCGTATGGATAGCATCTCCTTCAGTCTAGTGCCATCAGGGTCTTCAAAGGCCACTACAAGAGACGAACTAGATGGATTTTGGAAGGTGGAGGGGGGGCGGACCCAGCTAGGTTTTTGGGTGATTGAGAGGGTTGCATAGGCGGGGTTGTCGGCCAGCAGTGCCTTGTGACAAGCGTCCGGCGTGTAGGCTGGGCGCTTGTCATCTACTCCGGTGGGGACGCCATTGATGAGGAGTTTGGACCATTTGACATTGGGTCTAATTTGCGTTTCTGGGACATCCAGAACGGTTTCTGTTGTCATTGCTGCGGTGACTACTTCTTTGATGTGCGGCGCGGCATTTTGGAGTTGAGCCTGGGTGACATTCTGGCTAGCTGTGAGAATCAGGTTACCCTTGCTTGTCCACTTGACTGTGGATAAGCGGACTGATGTAATATCTACGTTGTCCAGTGTGGCATTAATCCAGGGGCAAAGATCGGCCTCGATGATCCTTACGTCCTTGGGGATTGGATTGGCGCCGAAGTCCAGTACCAGGCTGGGCCTGGCTGGAGCAGCAACTTTGGTGCTGTATGGGATTGATTGCTTAATCAGCGCAGCTGGGGGTGACGCAGCTGCTTTGCTGGCGGGAGGGGGGGGGGCAGGAGGTGGGGCCTTTGCTCCAGGTCTGGGTTTCAGACTTTCCACTGTCTGGGACAGGGCTTTGATGTTGCTCGCCATGTAACCGGCCTGGGGTAAGCATTCAACTGCTTGCGCTCCTGTAAGTTGTGGAACCGGCCAGGAGTCTGATTAGACTGTTTGCTTGTGTGTGCGCCTGAGGCACTGTACTATATTTTTGGACTGCACCCCATTCCTAAGCGATCCTTATTGTTCTCCGAGGATCATATGCTCTCTCCGGTCCTTGTGACCCTTTTGTTTACCCCTTTCGATGCAGCCTTTGTTCTCTTCTTAGTGTTCCCTTTTGTTCCCAGTTTGCGTCCTTGTTTCAGCCTACTATATCGAGTACAGTTACCCTTTCGGGACCCAAGGATCCCTCTCCTCTATAAGTAGAGACTCGTAGCTACCCTGTACCGGCAAGTTGAGTCTCCTGTCAATCACAGTGACTTTACTCTCCATCTATTCTCTACGCTAAAGGGTGGCTACAGTGTTGCAGCACTGCAAGCGGGAACCCATACTGCTCTATCTGTCTTCTAAGTCACAGTAGAGACTTAGCTATAGTCTTTTGTTGCTGCCCAACCCTTGGCGGTGACACGCCAGGTCATCTAGACGCTTGTTGAGCTGAGTGTCTGGGATGGGAGGGATGGGAGGCTGCTGGGTGGGTATGCCCAGGACGATTGTGGAGATGGGGTTAGTGTAAAATTGGAGGAAGATGGGCCGCAGATCAGTGATGGTGCCAGGGTCAGACTCAATGAGTTTCTGACTGGCTGTGATTGCAGATCTGAGGGTTGCAGCTACTTGCTGCGCGGTGGAAGGTACTTCTTTAGGTGTGGGAAAGTTGGACATAGTGGGTGTACAGATTGAACGTGCGTCCCCTTAATGACATTCTTCGAGTGGCTCAAGTTCAAATGGAGAAAATGGGCTGCGATCGCATTTGTTGTCAAGTCACTGTCACCGGCGCTTGCTGGTTGTCACATATTAGTACAACACGTGCGCAGCTAGGAGCCTCACCTGCTGTCTCGCACCTTCAACGACGAACATTGATGAATGTTCGACGAACTCTCATCAGGAAATACGATGGCCCCGGAATCGATCCACATCACTCAGTCTTTATCTCCTCTCACCTCTGGGTCGTCAGTTTCGCCAGATGGCCTTCTGGATCGGTCAGTGACAGGGCAAGTCCCACAGATCGCAAGGAGTTGGTCAATGCACGAAGGCGGGGTAGGTCTTGTACCCAGTGTCTGTGATAATCAGTGGCTGATCAAATGTAGACAAGGCGACTATTGACATACTTCCGGACGATGTCCTCTTCAAGATATTTTATTTTTTTGCAGATTTCGGTGGCCTCCTACCGTGGTGGTGGAAAAACTTGACTGACGTGTGTCGAAGATGGCGGGAAATCATCTTTGCGTCACCGCGCATTCTGGGTCTGCTACTTCACTGCACTGAGAGAACACCCACGAGGCCGTCATTGGATATCTGGCCACTGTTCCCCATCGTCATATCTTGTTTTCTCCGGGAGTTGGATGATGAGGGTGAAGACAATATCATTGCGGCACTTGAGCACCATGATCGTGTAATCGGGATTCACACTAACTCTTTTTCATCGAAAATGGTCTCCGCCGTGATGCCGAAGCCATTCCCAGTTCTCCAAGATCTTTATCTTAGATCTCAGGATGATATTACGCCGGTTCTCGACGAGGAATTCTTGGGGGGATCTGCGCCACGGCTTCTCCTTGTCGAACATTGGTTTCCCGTCATTCCTCAAATTTGCTTTGTCTGCCACTCACTTGTCCGCACTTAGCCTTTGGAATATCCCGATCGCCGGATACATCTCACCCGAGGCGATGGTGACTTGTCTGGCCACCTTGCCCAATCTCAGGTCCCTTTCCATTGAATTCCAATCCCCTCAATCTCGCCCTAACCGAATAAGCCTTCCTCCACCAACCCGCGTCGTTCTCCCCTCCCTCTTCTACTTTATTTTCAAAGGCGTTAGCGAATACTTGGAAGATCTCATTGCCCGAATCGATACCCCCGGACTCTTCCATTTCAGAATACGACTCTTCATGGACCTTATGTTCAATATTCGACAACTCAGCAAGTTTATCATTCGCACAGAAAGGTTCGGGTCGCTCAGTCCAGCTGAGATTGTGTTTTCCCCTTCCGATACCAAGATCACTCTTGAACCTCCCATTCAAACCATAGTGTTGGCGATTATTTGCAAGGAGCCAGACTGGCAAGCCTCGTCGATGGCACAGGTATGCAGCCAGCTATCACCTGTCCTCTCTCGTGTGGAACAGCTCGACATCCGCGAGGATACGCCTGGGCACGCACGGCAGGGGAATGGGATCGACCCCACGCTGTTATTGGAACTTTTTGACACTTTTCCTGCCATGCAACATCTGCGTATATCTGGCGAACTGGGGCCACTCGTTGCGCGGGCACTCCAAGAGCTCACAGGGGACCGTGCCACAGAGGTGTTGCCATTTCTGCGCGACCTTGTCTTCGAAGGCCCTTCTCCATCTAGGTCCATACAGAAAGACATCGAAGGGTTCATCACTGCGCGTCAGAACTCGAATCATCCTGTCGATATCGAGTGGGTTGAATCGAACGAGTCCGAGTCCCCACCTTCCACTCACTCATCATTGTAAACTTTTGGCATACCCACTTTGCAAATACCGTCGTGGTTTGGTGATGTCGACATGTTTTCTGTTTTATTCTCTGATGGCCGGACTCCCTGATCAAATTTTTTTATCCCACTTGGAGCGCGATGGATTTCTCTCGCATACTAAATGCAACCGACTCATCGAACTCGGACACTCATCCGCACATGACCTACGCTTGTCGTCTCGACGTCCCTTCATGGGACGCTTTATTCCATGCTCTTCCTGACAAGTCTTAACATTAGCGCTGCTACCTAAGGAAGTGGCACCTTCCTGCTCGTAACGACAGACCAGGCGCGCAGGCGTGGCTGGGGGAACTGGCCATGGCGACTTGGAGCACCTGGTCTGCCTGACCCAGGCCGACAGTAAGTCCCTCGCTTAGTTCCGCACTGCATCAACGTTCACCCAACTCCAACCCTGCTGTTCCTGCAGTGCATTCACCTGCCCTCTGCGTCCACCGCGCTCTACATAGTTACACCTCTGCTGAACGTCACTAATCTCACAGGCCAGCTGAAGCGTGACCCACGTCTTGGTGCTTTCGTCTTCGTCAATCTCCCACCCCGCCCACGCGCCGCAACGCTCATTTGCCCAACTCGCCGTACCCACATACATCCACTGTAGCCGGCACTCTACGCGACGTCTGTGGCGTCCTCATACAGTATCCCCAAGCGGAATGATATTGCTGTACAAACGAGCAGGAGGACAGCCTTGGGTCTAGGGTATCCCCTGCCCTCGGCTTGTGGACGTACGGGATGGGACATTGGGTGGGAGAGATGGGTCACCCAGTGCGAAGTCCCAGTTTCCGATCCTCTCCAGTTTCCCTGTGACTCCTGACTGCCTGCAGTCAGGACAGACTCAGATGGTAGTAAACCTAGAAGGGCGTCGAATGTGGACAAGTGTGCTCTACTTTTATGCTACCGATGTTCGGTGTACATACCGTTGGCGATTCTCCCTTGCATTCGTTATTGACTCTTGAGCCACAGTTATTTTGATTTCCTTCGCATCGCTATGATCTAGTCTCCCTGTCTGACATACTGAGCTTGGCATGGTGTGCAATATTATCTCAACAACCATGCGAAATGTAACGTGGTGTTCGGGAAAAAAGGCGTATCCTACAACTTGGTCGCTACCAATACCAGTGAGTCATGCTTGGTTTGACATGCAGCCTGCCGGAACACAACCTTCTGAGTGTTTGGGGAGGTGCAAGATACCCAGGCTCCTCAGTCGGTTCAGCAACTAAAATTGGAGAGGTCCTGGCAATTTTCTGCGGGACACCTGGCGGTGAGCGCCTTCGATCCTTCAAGCTCCCACTACTGTCCAAATGTCTTTGCAAAACATGAAGGAGCATTGTCCCATTGATGATGTGCTTTCAAATGCGCTTAAATGTGGGCTCAGGCATATCTGGAGCCCGGTGGCACGCCACATTTATTCCGACCTCATCTAAACATGAAACAGATAGTTCACTCCGCCAAACGAGTCGCCCTTCATGTTAGCGCTCCCACTCTAATCACTACTTTTCCCGATCGACGACGCTGACGCCGCACCTAGGCCCTCTAATGCGAGGCGTTCCGACGCGGACACCCTGGTAATGCAATCAAGTACTTCGTTGTACTCGAGGCATACTGGGTCCTCTGCGCACGAGGGATGCAGTGTAGCTTGTACATCTGGTCAAATGCTCACCAGCATCGACACACGACCCTTTCTTTGCGTCTCGGCGTCTCGCACATGCAGCGCTCTACATCACGGTCCTCCTCTCCCAATGGATGGGCTCCCACATCCGCAATGCTGAGCCCGGCGGCAGCAGCGGCAACAAGGGTATCTCCCTGCTCGCGATAGGCGACTAGCTGTGTGTGTGACAGTGGGCAGTACGACATGGACGGGTTCAAGCTCGGCCTGGACTAAGCGCCCGGTTTTGCCGCACAACGCATGGGAAGGGGAAGACAGCCTGAAGAAGGCATCCTCGACGACATCTTGCGGAACTAAAGGCAGAAGGCGCAAAGTAAGGGAGGATAGATGTGGGCGTAGAATAAAGCGTGAAGCCTGGAATTGTTTCGCAAGTATTGCCTCGGAAACCGCCTTGATAAAAATGGACGGATTGGAAACCAGGATGGGGTCAAGTATAGATGGTCCAGAGAATAAATCCTGGAGCACTGCGATCGAAGGGTCGTGCACGTGGGTGAGGAACGTGGAATGTAAGGACTCTTGTGAAGAAGACTGATGTCAGTACCTGGGGAGAATGACTAAGTTTACCCTGCGAGGCCTCAGGTTCGAGCCCCACCGATTCGCGGAGAGTACGAAGCATACCATGTACTGCTGCGGCCCCGCGTTTCACCGTTCACATCCATGGACAAAACTACCATATCCATCATCAGGGTCTGCTCTGGATGTGAGGTTTTCTGATGAAATCGGTCCAATAAGTCTGGCACGAGAGAGCTAGTTATTCCTACCACGGGCAATGAGAGAAGTAGTTGATCGATGGCTTCTTGACCCACGCTTTCATCCACTGTGAGGCGCGACACATCCTCGGCGACGTTCGGATGCCTCTGTTGAAGGGATGCTAGCAGGCTATGTAAATTCCTTGGTGCAGAGGTGTACAGACAATGCGGCATTTACGAACTGCTGTGGTGCCACTCCTGACGAGCAGGAGGCCATCGAATCGAGAATTACCTTGATCCCAGGGCCTTGCAGGGGGGATTATTGTGATAGAGCAGAGAGTAGCACGTAGCTGGATAGCTGGGTGGATCTTAGGATCACTAATCAGGGAATAAATGGAGCGATGCGCTCACCACCACGTCTTTGATGGCGACATTCGATTCATGGACGCTCTCCTGCAACGGTTCCAGCATGGCTGGTAGTAAAAAGGCCACGATAACATCGTCTAACGTCTTCGCTCTCGAGATATACTTGAAGAGAACCGATGTATGAAAGGTGATCAGCGCGTGATGCGCCATCCTCTCCTTGATAGCTTTTGGAAGAGCAGACGCGACGAACCGCGCAACAACGACGTTGCGTAGCATTTCTGTAACAAAAGCGGTTCTCGGTATACTTTGTGCTGCTGACTTGTATGCGTTCAGAAATCCCCATGGTGCGTCAGGTCTGTCCATGAGCATCAGGGACACGAACGGCCAACTCTTTAGCAATCCCAGCTCACTTTACATGAAGGATGGTGACCATCTTGGCAAAGTGAGGGGAGTCGTGGTAAGGTAGAAAAAGGGACAAGACGTCTTCGACGTTGAATTCATTGATCCTGCCTTTTCATTAGCTCTTCTGAGATCACTAGTAGACTGACCCAAGACTCACCGGAAGCGACGAACAAGCCACTCGAGTAGTCTCCCGGTGGGCACCTCCATCAAATCCTTCCCAAGCAAAGGCAGGAAAGCAGATATCTTTCCATCGAGTTCCTTCACCTCATTCGGGGGTAAGAGCGTTCTGTCCAATCCCTTCGCCGCGTCGGAAAACAGGGCGATTTCATATCTCTGGATCGCAGGGTTCCATTGACGAAGCTGGATGAATGCATTACAAGCAAGCGCATGTAGCGATTCGAGGTCGTGTTTGTCTGCCTCACATCCGGTAAAGAGGTACGACTGAGTCGGCTTGCGTCGTGTCCGATCCACGAGGAGGGCCGAATTAAGTGAAGCGGCTTGCGCCACTTGAGTAGCGAGACTGGAGGGCATATCGAATAAGATGTTACCTCAGTAGGGTCAGATCATGAAATTTATCTTTTGTACCCTGCACTGAGCCTGAGCTGAAAACTCGAGCAACTTGTGCCCTGCCGACAGGCGTCTAATTTGAAAATTCGAGGAAAAAGAGGTTTCAGGGCGGCCCGGTATCCGCTTCAATTTCTCACGGCCATCCGATGCCCAGCAAGCTCAAGTTGACTTCGTGTTTGCGCGATATCACCTCAAACATTGTCTCCTTACATTACAGGACACAGTTTCTTGCTTATATGGAATATGCGACATCGTCTAGGATACTGCCCCTGCTTTCTCCCGGTCAAAGCTTTGGCCGCACAGCTTTCCAGTACGGCAGACAGTTTTCTCGCCTTTAAAAAGGGGGTCTCACGTTCTCAGTATCCTTTGTTTTGCCGTTTATGGTGGCATACTTAATTGGTCTTAAAAACCCTCACAGATCACACGCTGACTGCGGTTTGACAACTTCGTATCCACCGATACATAGAATGCCATCACGGACATCATCTACCACTCGTTTGATTATGCCCGTCGCTTCAACTTGGGTTTCGGGAAAACGAGAGGCACCCTGAGAATCGCACGCTTCTCGTGTTCTGCGTTATCTGGGAGCCCAAGATGCATTAGGTCCTGAGGAGAGAGCTTGGTAATTGTGCATCCTAAAGCAATTCCGACGAAGATCAGTTTTTATTATAGGAAAGTTGAATAAAGGCGAAGTACCGAGTGACCTAAACAGACCGTTCACTCTTTTGGAGGATTCAATCAATTACTACCTAACTCGTTCGAAAAGAATGAATCGTACCGTGTGGGGGACATTCTAAGATCCGCTGCGATTAGTTTAGTATCTGTCGCATACTCGTCGACCTTCAAACAAAGCGAAAACAGGTGAGTCAGAAGGGTTGTTTCATTGTCGCTTGTCATCCGGGCCCTGCACGCTCCGCATGAGTAAAGATAACAGGAAGACCCTGACCAACACACTTTGTGGAACCTCTGGGCGTCTCCGTAAAACGGGCAAGAAGGCCATCTACCACAACCTCCGGGGCGGGAGCCAAACGCTCCAGCAGTGTAGTTCTGTCCGGGACAAATTTCTCTACCACACTGCGGAACGTGAACATCACCGAGGCGTAAATCAGCATCTTCCTAGTTTCATATCAGATCTTGTGAGCGAGAAGACGGTAGATGAAAAATAAGGGGACTGACGCGACTTTACGTTTAGGCTTCGGTGAAGAATACGTGAGCATGAGATGTTGTCGTAACCAATCACTACGAGCATTGGGCAACAGGCGCGCCCTTGCGCGGTCATTTGTCTCATTTTTAAGCTTGAGGAGAAGGCTATCCAGGGCGGCCCATTCTAGCTCTGGGACGATGTTATGCAACGGGTAGATATCTTCTGGTCTCTCGGCATCTGCATTGTAATCAGGGATGAGACGTGCAGCATTTGCTGAATCCTCCATTTGTTCTGGCCATCCTCGAAAGTGAGCAGGGCGTTTTGGACAAAAGCAAGGGGTCGAAAACACACCTTGTGATAGAAGGTTCCCCGTTCCCTCATCTATCCGGTCCTGCAACACGCCCGCTACGTCTCCTATCGCGTGTATATCTACCTTGTTACGTTCATGAGCTTGTATCGCTGCCTTGGCCTTTTTCGTCCCAAATGCTTTGCCTAACATGCTACGTGCCTGAAGATGCTCCGAGCTTCCCGGTTCCGTAGGTTTGAAGTTCTTGAGAACCTTAACCTGTCGAGAGATGAGATACACCGGAGCGGGCTGCAGAATAATTTTCGATGACCCCGGTCGATGCAGTGCGAGGAAGTATCTGCGCTCAACAAACGTGAGTATGCATGACGTGCATGACGTCTCACGGGGACTAGCAAAGCACCGCACCGGCTTCCTGCCCCATCGCTTCCGTCATTGACAGAGCCAGAGAATTCAACGGTATTCGTTCCGCCAGCAATAGTACTCGAGCGCTTTACAAACTCGTTCCCTTCATCCTCTTCCCTCACAAAGATGTCAAAGGGAGTATTTTTTGGAGGTGTGATAAACGGGAAGCTAGCTGTATTATTGGGGGAAGGCATATAAGCAGAGATCGGAACACCGACTTGAAAATGACGACACACACACCAAGCACTGGGCCAACCTGGGTGTCGGGGAGACTAGAAAGCTCAATAGAAAGTGAATCGGGTCCCTTGTCTTCTGATGGACTACGCTTTCGCTTTCGCGCCGACGAGGGTGTGGTCGTCGACATCACTATAATTTCATCTGGTCCGAGCACGTGATATGAAGAGGAAAACGGGAAGAACACGTGATTGAACCGATTCCGGGCCGGGCATTTTCTTTGTATTTTTGGGGGGCAACCTTGGACCACTACCACCACCAGGTGCTGGTTTCCCACGATCCGTCATGGGCCAAGGCTGGTTCGACTGAACCCGAATTACCGTGGCCCCTGCTAGGCAAAGTGCAATGCAAACCTGAGCTACCCACTTATAACCTGCGCGTGAAACCGAGGGACTTGAGACCCCCTCCTGAAAATGAACTGACAACAGCAACGCAACCGAGACTGAACCTCGAGAACTAAGTCAACCACAGGAAACTGACCACCCCACCCAGTGCACCCCCATCGCCGGCCTAGCACGACCTCACCTCTCCACCACCCAACCCAACGAGAAAACCAGCACTGGCTAAACGGCAGGATGACCTCATCCCCAGCCCTCCACAGTAAGACAGCGACACCTCACGGAGCCACCACACGCACACGGGCAGAAGACAAGCAGACAACCATCCCAAGAGCTACGAGGAAACTGACACTGCCGACCCACCTGAGGCCAAGCACCCACCCTGCAACCCCACACCAGAAGCCAGTCGACAAAACACACCCCCCTTTGCGCAGCAGTACCTCAACAAGAACAACCCCGTAACCACGCCGCTGCCAACAACTCTATAGACCTCACCACCCCAAAGGCAGACCCAT
>QLOT01001073.1:0-13076 GCA_003313875.1 Russula aff. compacta
CTGAAAGAGGAAGGCACAAGCTGTCATCGAATCTGCGAAGTGCAATGGGAAGCTTTCTAGGGTTGCGGAAAAAAGTCCGATGGTGGATATATGTGCAGCACAGGAGAAGGATGCACCAGAGGAGAACAGGGAGAACAGTGCCAATGAACCGGTGGCAACATGTTCAGGTTGCAAGTCCAACCTACCAAGCCGCTTCAAAGATGCTGCTCCACTGAAGAAGAATATGTGAAAGAAGAATGCTTGAGCACTCATTTCTTTTTTTTGACATGCATCTACTCTCATTCCCTAGTGTCATCCATTCTTAAGGCTTGTGTGGGGGTATGCAACCATGTTAGCGTATGGGCTTGTTAAAGCAAATGATCTCATCATAATAAATTTCACGAGTACAATGTGTTTTCTAAATGTTGTCACTACTCAAAAGAATTGCGTGCAGCTGCCTCAATACTTATATGTACATATGAGCCAAGTCCATGGTCATGAAGATGACTAGTGTTGTGGAGGACAGAAGTCCAGATGGCAGCACTGGGCATCAGGTGGTCTCAAATTGGAGATGCTGCCATCGCTGTCCCCATTGCCATGGTGGCAGCAGCAGGTCTGACTCGACTGACCTGGGTGAATGCCATCAAGAATATCATCAGTGTGCAACGGTAAGAAAATGTATGTGAATCAACCTCTGAAATGAATGTGGTGTGAGTCTTGCATGCCATGAATGAGCTTATTTGCCAAGGTGAATCATACATTGTAATGTAGGTGACAAAGATGAGGCTGCAATGAGGATGTAATAAACCTCGTGTCAGTAGAGTGCGGAGTGGAGTGGGAGGATGTGAAACATACATTATATAACATGGAAGGAGGAGAGTGTGACCATGCATTATAATGTGGGTGACGAGAATGGGACCACAATGAGTAATGTTGTGTTAGTACAATGTGCAGTGGACCAGGAGGATGTGAAACATACATTATAATATGGGCGAGAGGCTGTGACCAGGGGGGGATGGATGCTGGCACACAGCATTATAACGTGGAGTTGTAGACTGGCAGACGAGGGCAGGGCTGCAATGAGAAGTTATAATGGCTTGTTAGTATAGCGTGCAGTGGACCAGGAGGATGTGAAAGATACATCATAATGTGGGTGAGGGAGACCACGATCATGCATTATAATGCAGGCGATGAGGACAAAAATGCAATGAGAAGTTATAACATCAGTTATGGTACATAGTTGTTGATGGGCCGGTTGTATGTTAAAATTATAACATGGAGGAGACCATGACCAGGTGTGAGATAATGCCATGCAGGATCATTGAGAGTTCCATGACATTATAATGTGGATAGAGGGAGCGATCAATCGAACGGGAGGATAATATAATTGGAGTTATAACTGTAGGGGAACTGTGATTCCCTTGAAAATAAGGGCACACATTATTACGTTCAATGTGGATTATACAAATCACATTATAATGGTGCTACACGGATTGTTGTATGGAGCTCAGTGCCTTTGTTGTTGAGTTTATGGTACCGCTTAACTTCTGCGTGAAGGTCCCAGCCCCCATCTTCCACCACCGCTTCTTCCAAGGGGAGGAAGTCCAGTTGGTTGCCCCAGAGTTGTCCTCGGAGCCAGTGCAGGAGAGGCTCCAACGGCTCATCTCCGAGGCATGGTAGGGCATAGAGGTCCACGACTCATGCATCCTGCTCTCCTTGGGCGGTGGTGGTGAGTCCTGAGATGCGGCTGTTGTCCAATTGCTTGACAAAGATGGCCAATTTTTCACCATCCTTGGTGGGGATGGTGAAACCCAGGAAGCAGTCGTTATTGGGTTCATACCCATGTGGGCACTCCAATGCTTCCTGGTCAATGGCTTTCAGGTGCTCTTTGTTGACATTGTTGATTTGGCTGCGCAAGGCGCAGACATGGGTTTTATAGGCCTTCTGTCATTGGGTGATGGTGGCGAGGAGCCCCTTTGAGAGTTTGCGCAACTGGGGCTTGGTGAGGGCAGCATGTCCATCCACAATGGACTGGACTGTGTTTGGGGAGAGGGGCTCATCCCAGTGGTCGCTAGTGTCCAAGTTCTGCATGGGTCCTGAGACAGGGATGGTGCGCGGTGGCACAGGGATGGGGGCAGTGCTGGAGGAAGGGGCCACGGCAGGTTCGTCCACTGGTAGATGTCCAGGGAGTTCCTGGGTTTGCGCCTCCCCTGCTGGGAGGATGGTGAGGATAAGTGGGGTGGAGGGTGCTGACATAGTAGTTCTTTCTCAGTGATGGTCGTGGTAGCGGCAGTACCGTTCTTTGCAAAAGAACCAGTGTTCATTGGAGTGGGTGTGAGAGATATGAGGGCGACAGTGGTGGCTAAGCAGTTTTGCAAGATCTTTGTGAGGGCACTGACAAGGTTTAAACTCATGGAATTTGTGGGTCGTGAAGGGGTAGGAGTGAAGGAGAGATTGGAAGAAGGACTGGGGCTCCACTTTAGAGAAAGAACAGTAGAGGCTGTTGCTTTTGCTGGGGGTTTCTGCTTCCCTTTTATGCTGTTCAAGGGCCGGTGCTTGTGATACTCCTGAAGGAGATCCAGGGCAAACACTTGGTCAGCTGGTTCCCAAGTGTTGTCACTTTCAGGGTAGCCCCGCCACTTTATCAAATATTGCAGGGTCCTCCTTCTTCTGTGGAACCTGTGGTTTTGGATCTGCTCCACTTCATATTGTTCTTCTCCTCCCACAAGGTCTGGTGCTGGTTTAGACTAGTTTGGGCTGTATTCCCTAGTTTTCTTGTAGGGCGTCAGGAGTCCTGCATGGAACACATTGTGGATCTGCCATGAGGCGGGAATATCCACAAGGTAGGCAATGGGGGATACTTCTTTTAGCACTTTGAAAGGGCCATACTGTTTGGGGTTTAATTTGGACCCTTGGTGTGGGAGTTTCAGGTGGGTCGCTTCGAGCCACACCTGATCTCCGGGTTTGAACTGAGCTGGTGGAATATTTTGCACCTTTTGATTAATTGCCTTGATGGCCCTGTCTCTTGCTTCTTCCATCATTCGTACCCTTGTTTCAGCCATTTCGTTATTTGTGGGGGCGCTATTGGCCAGGTGTAATGGTGGTTTGTACCCCCAAAGGATCTGATTGGGTGATAGCCCTGTGGTGCTATTTCTTCGGTTGTTGTGTACTGCCATTGTGACTGGAAGCCATTCCGTCCAGTCTTTGGGTTGTCCTGCCATTACCAGCCTTAGATATTGCTCCATCCATTGATTTTTTCACTCAGAGAGCCTGTCAGTTTGGGGATGGAATGCTGTGGACAAGTTTTGCTGGATGCCCAATTGTTTAGTGAGTGCTCTTCCAAAGTGAGATGTGAACTGAGGGTCTCTGTCGCTGATTATTTTGGTGGGAAGGCCAAACCATAGGTAGAGATGCTTTAGATATAGCCAGGCCACACCTGGCCCTGTGATGGAGGTGCTGCATGGCAGGAAAACTGCTGCATGCAAGCATCCTTGATCGACAATGGTGAGTATGGCATCAAGTCCATTCCGTAAGGGTAGTCCAGTGATGAGGTCCATTGCCACGCTTTGGAAGGGCCTTGTTCCCTCAGGTATAGGGATGCGGAATAGTGGGGTTTTCTTCTTGTGAGTGAGGATCTTTGCTTGTTGGCACGTTGCACATCCTTTGACATAGTCTGCTATCCAGGTTTTCATCCCTGGCCACCAAAGTGTTAGTTGCACCTTTCTCAATGTTTCGTCCCTGCCAGGGTGTCCCACTGTAGGATGGTTGTGGGCATGGGACACAATGGCTCTTTTTACTTCTTTTACATTGGGGACTATGGTTTGACCTTGTGCAGTTGTAGGGGTTGCTTTGATTGTGCTGATTCGTTCAGGGGGAAATATGGTAATCGCCTTGTTGTCTTCTTCTCCCAGGTCTGCCCCTGGTGGTCTGGAGAGTGCGTCTGCTGCAGTATTCGTTTGTCCCGGGATATATTCCAGAGTAAAGTCATACTCTTGTAGGTCTGCATGCCAGCGTGCTGTCCTCCTATTTAGATTCTTTGGGGCTTTCCAGTACTGAAGGTTGGCGTGGTCTGTTTGAATGATGAATGGCGTTTTGGTCCATCCCAGGTATTGTGTCATACGAGACTGAGCATGGCGATTCTGTCTACTGATGATCTGAGCGCGTCACTCCTTCTGGTGGGGTTCTAATGGGTCTGGTGGTCTACAAGATTTCTCAGGGTTTAGGTAGTCATCTAGCTCGATAGCCAGAATCAAAGTTAGTGTCAGAGTTTATTCTAGAACTGTGCGGTAAGGGATCTTCAGAGTTGTCTATATAGATAGTTCTTGGAACTGCTGATTCCAAGAGTGCTTCAAGCTACTTAGAGACCGGAGTGTACATTCTATAGAGCACTCAGAGGTCCATTACTGAGTGGCCTTCAAGTCTTAATAGAGAGTGAAGAAAAGCGAAGCTTTTCTGAGCAATGTTTCAGGTGATTTCAAATAGATGTCCCAATCAGGGACTCGGTTTACTAGATTAGGAAACTTAATTAAAGCGTGGTGCTTTAATGGAGTAGCTGTCCTTGAGACGTGTTTCAAGGCACAACTGTGAGAGCGAGGGTACAAGGGAAGCTAGTCTTAGGAGAGGGGAGGTTCACAAAGGTCTGAGATTCACAAGAGACCAAGCTTAAGGCTTTGGTCACATTCTAAGAGGCTATTTATATATACAGGATTTCGGCTAGTGTTGACACATCTTTGTGGCTTCTAAGGCCACACAAGTCATTGGCATATTAGTGTAAGTAGTCTAGTAATGATCCGAACTGATGCATAAGTGATCTGAGGTGGCAGTAGTGTAATAGAGGGATTGTAAAGTAGGTGGAGGGAAGGGGTGACGACTACTGCCAGAGTGTGAGAAAAATAGATGTAAAAGGAAAGTATATTAGTAAGCATGAATGTCCCAAGCATCCACCATGACACCACCCCCTGTTCAGAGTCTTTGCTGGTTGGTGACTCTCTGGGGGCATTGGCGGCAAAAGTGAGTGGAGCTCCTGCACTTAGAGCACCTTTTAGTTTTTGTGGTATGTCCCCAGATGTACTCCTCATCTTCTTTTACCTCCCACCTGATATCTTTTCTGTCCACATCCTTCTCCCACTTGATGTTTTTGTGGTGCTGCTGCTCTGATTGGGGGAAGATCTGCCCAAGCGCTACCTTTTCCCTATCCCCGCAGGGGATGTGGGCTTCATGGCAGGGGTTATCCTTTTGAAGGCGTCGGCTTCTTGCAGCGCTCCCATCCACTCCATCATTTTGATCTTCTGGAACCCATGTCGCAACTGTAACTTGGTCATTTCTTGCTCTGTGTAGAAGGCATCTTGTTCCCACTGGCAATAGGCGTGTAGGGCTGCAAGAAGGGGCTCATCTCCTTCATCCACTATAGCATAGGTGACCGATTCAGCGAAGGCTTCCCTGCCTGAGAAGAGCCTTCATTGCTTGGGAGTGAAGTACGCACATGTGTGCGGTACTGGTGCTGGACAGAGGGTGGTGGTGTGGACTTCACATCCCTTGCCAAGGGTGGTACTGACAAGGGGGTATTTGGGGTTAGCAGGGTGGTATTTATAGTAGGGGGCTTGGGAGTAAGTTCCATTGGTGTGGGGGATGGTGAAGGGCTCATCAATGGTGGTGTACCACCCGGAACCGGGGTGGCAGTCTGTACCCTTGCTATCCTCCTGCTGCTCCTCATTCTCTTGCTGGTTTTCACTGCGTCTCCAGTGCTGCTCTTCTTCTTCTTCATTCTGGTCGTGAGTGCAGACTCTTTTGTAGTGGAGGGCTCTGAGGGTGTTTTTGATGTTGTCAGTGCCGGTGTTTTCCATGCGTACATCAGTGGTCTGGTCTGTACTTCCTTGGTCACTGTTCTTGGCTGTGGCTGAGGTGCTGCTTGGCTCCAATTTATCGATGGCTGCGACGATGGTGAAGAGCCCCTGTTTGATCCAGGCATTGTCGGTGGTGGAGGCAAGAGAACCATAGGACATGGAGGAGGCTGGGTGTGATGTAAGAGGGGGGGGAGAGCCTGAGCTGGAACGTAGCAAGGTGGCATCACTATAGGTACTATTCTGAGTACCAATGACAGCGTCTGAGAGGGCTGAGAGGGGGGTGATCCATTCATAGGAAGTGAGGAAGGAGGACATGGATTTTTGTGGAGATTTCAAAAGGTAGGAATGTTTGGAATAGGAGGAGGGAGCATTGGATACTTTGGTTGGGTCGTTGAGGGTGTATTTATATTATTCTCTTTGATTGAAACCAGTCAGGAGTTCTGGCGCATTTAGTTCTTTGGCGTCCACCCAGGAGTTGTCCGATTTTGGGTAGCCCTTCCAGCTAACCAGGTATTGGTGCTGTCTTTTGCGCCCATGTCTTCTTTTGGCTAGGATCTCTTCTATTTCATATTCCTCTTCTCCATCAATTGTTTCGGGAGGTGGGCGCTTGAAGGGGATGCCATATTCCTTCGTTTCCTTATATGGTGATAGAAGATCTACATGAAACACTAGGTGTATCTTCATGTTTGAGGGTAAGCGAAGTTGATAGGTGACCGGAGATGTCTTTTGGGCTATGGGAAATGGTCCTAGGCATTTAGGTGCCATCTTTTTTGATGGTGCCGTTGTCTTGATGTCCCTGGAGTCCAGCCAGACTTGTTGCCCTGTTTCAAAGCTTCTGATGGGTTTTGAAGTTTTTGTTTTTTGTTGTAAGGCCTCATGGGCCTTTTCCCTTGCTTGTGTCAGGTCCTTTAGTCAAATATCTAATTCTGGTACCTCTTCTGTTCCTTCTGTCCAGTTTGCTTGAGGGTTGCATCCCATAATGAGGTAATGGGGCGTATGTTTCGTTCCCTCGTGTTTCCATGAGTTGTGGGCAAATTCTGCAATTGGGAGGTAGGTTGCCCAATCATTTTGTCGTCCATTTGTGAACTGTCTCAGGTATGTTTCGATCCATTGATTCATCCGTTCACTTTGCCCATCTGTGTGAGGGTGAAACGCAGTACTTAGGTTTTGCTTTATCCTCATGGTTTTGCAGAGTGTTTTGACAAATTTCCCTGTAAATCGAGGGTCTCTGTTGGAGATGATTCGTTTTGGTATTCTGTACCAGGGGAATAGATGCTGTAGGTATAGTTCTGCCACTCCTTCTCTGGTGATTTCCTTTTTACATGGGAGGAATTTCATCACTTTGGAGCATCCTTGGTCTACAATGGTTAGTATAGCATTGTGTCCTTTGGACTTTGGGAGGTCTGTGATGAAATCCATGGATACGTATTGGAAGGGGCCTTCTTCTGTTGGGGTGTCAAAGTGTTGTAATGGCACTTTAGGGGTGCGGAGCGTCTTGCTTTCTTGACATTTGGCACATCCTTTGACATAGTTTTCTATGAAGTCTCTTAGTTTTGGACCATGGTATCGTCTTTTTACTAAGTTTAGTGTGTTGGCGATTCCTGGGTGTCCTCCTGTAGGTGCATCATGTATTTCTTGTAGGATTTGTTGTCGCTTTTGGTGGTTGTTTGGGAGGTAGATAGTGCATGCAAAAATGGTGTCTGGGAGTATTGTGGAAGGTGTATTATTTATCCCCCTTTCAAGGTCTTTTCTTCATGACAGAAGGTCTGCTATTGTGTTTTGTTTTCCTGGGAAGTGGTGGATGATGAAATTATAATCTGCTAGATGGTTCATCCATCTGGCCTGGCGTGGGGTAATTTTCCGTGCTGCTCTGAAGTATTTTAAGTTGTTGTGGTCTGAGCGGATTTTGATTTGGTGTTTAGCCCCTAGTAGGAAAGGTTTAAAGAACTTTGTTGCTTCTACAATCTCAAGTAGTTCTCGATCGTAGGTGTCGTAGTTTCTTTCTGCAGGGTTGAGTGACTTAGAAAAGAATGCTACTGGGTGTTGTCCATCTTCAAATTCCTGGGTGAGGGCTGCCCCAAGGGCGTAGTCTGAGTCATCCGTGTCTAGTGTAAATTGTTTGGTTTGGTCTGCATTTCTAAGAATGGGGTATGAGATAAATTGTTGCTTTAGATATAAGAACGCTTCTTCTTGCATAGGTGTCCATTCCCATTTCTTACTTTTCTTTGTAAGGTCATGTAGTGGCCATGCGATGAGGGAACAGTGATCAATAAAATCCTTATAGAAGTTTCCAAAGCCTAGGAAGGCTCTTAGTTCTTTTACTGTGGTTGGGGAAGGCCAGTGTGCGATTCCTTGTACTTTGACTGGGTCCATTTTGAGGTGTCCACCTCCTACCACCATTCCTAAGTATTCCACATCTTGTTTGTGGAATTCGCATTTTTCAGGTTTGAGATATAGGTTATTTATTTGAAGAGTTTGTAGGGCCTTTTCTACTTCAGTATAGTGGTCCTCCCAAGTTCCATCAGTAGCTATTAGAATGTCGTCCATATAGACAAATACGTTCCCTTTTGCTATTTGTTCTCTGAAGATATGGTCCATCATACTTTGGAAGGTGGCTGGGGCATTCCACATTCCAAAATACATTACTCGCGGTTGGAAAAATCCTTTGTTTGTTTTGAATGCAGCTTTGTGGCAGTCTTCTGGTTTTATGAGGATGTTGTTGAATCCCCATTGTGTGTCGAACTTAGTAAAATGTTTCTTTCCTGCCAGCTTTGGTATGAGGTCCCTTATTAAGGGTAGTGGGTAGTTGTTTGGGACCGTCCATTCATTGAGTTGTCTATAGTCTTGTACTGGTCAGAGCTTCCCATCCTTTTTCTTTACGAAAAAGAAGGGGGAGGCATAGGGGGATTTTGATGGTTCAATATACTTCTTCTCTTGGTGGTCTTTGAGGAACTCTTCTAATGCCTCCTGTTCTTTAGGAGAGAGCGGGTATATTTTACAATCAAATGATGTTGGTGCGTCTGGTTTTAAATCAATGGCATGGTCCCATGGTTGTGTCTGGGGGAGTTGCTTGGATGCTTCTTTGCTAAAGACTTTTCTGAATCGGTGGTATCTTTTTGGTACTATCCTGTCCCATTGTTGAGGTTCTCACTTCCATGTTTCTTGTATAGCTAGTTGTGTAGACATAGTAGTTTTTCGAATTTTCTATAGGGGTTTCCATTTGTGAGCATCTTTGGTGGGAGCGAATATTTTACCCATGAGGGTTCCTTTCTTCCAGCTTATTTCTGGTTCCATAGCATGAAGGAATGGGTACCCAAGGATGAGGTTGTCTCTCCCTAGGTTGGTGATGAAGAAAGGGAATATTTTCTTTCTTCCCTGATGTTGTAGCTCTAGTTCTACTTGGTGGGTGATTTTTCCAGCTTGATTGAGGGTTCTATTGACGTTTCTAGCAGTCTTTGGTCGTTGCAGGGGGGTGGTAGGTATGTTTAATTGTTTAACTAGTTTGTGGTGGATGAAATTCTCCATTGCTCCACTGTCCACTAGTGCTTGAGTATTGGCCCTTCTGTTCCTTAATCGTAGTATTATTTGAGTGTGTACTGATCGAATCTTGGGTACAAATATGTTGTTAGGGAACAGTGCCCAAATGACAGCCATATCATTCAGGCTACCAAAAAATCCACCCCTCTTCCTTGCATCACATTCATCCATTGAACCTTTTGTTCATCAGAGAAATTGACCATTCTGTTGGCCAGTTCATCTATTTTGTCAATGGGTTCCTCCTCCTCTTCTTCTTCTTCTTCGTCTGGTCCTTCTGGTTGCTGGAACAATTTGATGTAAGATGGCTTCTGCACTGGTTGGGGATTGCTTTTCTTTTGGGGGCAGTTGCGTGCCATATGCCCCTGTTTGCTACATTCAAAGCATCTCCCTTCTAGGCAATGTTTCTGTTTTTCCTCATTGGTTTCTGCCTTTCATAGGGCGTCAACTTCCATAGGTGTTCCATTAGTGTATGGTCGTCTCTGTGGTCTGATCGTTGGTTGAGGGTTTGGTCTTTGGGTAGGGGGATATGTTTTTCATCCTTTAATCCCCCAATTGGGATAAGGGAACTGCCTTTCTCCAAAGATGAGGTTCTCACATTCTTGGCTCTTAGCTTCATTCTGTACTGCTGTGGTGTATTGAGTGAAGGTGGTGAGACCCGGGTGTTGTCTGAGGGTTCGTCTCCCTAATGAAGGGGGTATTCCTTGTAGGAACATTTGGATGGTTGCTGGTGCGTCCAATTGATATCCTGCTTTATTGGCTAGGGTCTTGAACTCAGTGATGTATCCATCCAAGTTTCCTTGTTTCATTTGTAAATTTTGGAGATTGGTGGTTGCTTTAGTGACCTTGTGAAGGTCTGTAAATGCATCTGTGAAGGCAGTTTTGAATTCTGCCCAGTGTACTTCGTCGTTTGTGGGTATATTGTGGGTGTGGTGCTGGTCATGGAGGTGGTCGATCCATCCCCAGGTCCAGTTGTCAACAAGGGGGCCTCTGATAAATGACAGTGCTAGGGCTACTCATTTGTAGGGTGATGCCATTGCATCATTGTCTTTGTTTAGTAGTTTGTTAGTTTAAATTCTTCGAGGAATTTGTCACTCAGGCTTCGATCTCCTTCAAAGACTGTTAGTGTGGTTCCATTCCACTTTCCATTGACTGGTGCTGCAGCTGCTGCTTGCTGTATGGCTGCAGCTGGAGGAGGGGGGGGTCCTCCTGCTGGTGGTTGTGGCACTGGTTGTTGAGGAGGGGGTTGCTGCTGTTGGGGTTGTAAGTTGGCCATGAACAGGGGTATGATTTGTTGTGGGGCTGCTAAATGTTGTCACCGCCAAGGGTTTGACAGCAACAAAAGACTATAGCTCAGACTCTGTAGTGTCTTAGAAGACTAATTGTCACAGAGCGGCCCCACAGATGGGAGAGAACCGCTGCTGACAGGTTGAGGGAGTGCGTTTGACCCCCAGGACTGGTAGAGCAGTCTAGGCCTGAGGTTGGTAACATACTGTTCGGACTTCTGTGCGGGTATCCTAGGATCCGTCAGCCATGTTTGTAAGAAGGTGGAGTGCCTCAGTAAGCCCCAGGGGCACATAGTAAGCAGTATTACGATAGCTAGGACGGGTTCAGTCCGTCCTGAAGTGTACTTGTACCAGCAGAACGAGGAGACGAGACTCTAAGTCGAGTCTCCTGTCAATAGGAGTAGTGACTCTGGTTTTCATCGCTTCTAGGTCAACCGTGGCTTGTTGGCCGTCTCTCAGCGTTCTCTGTCTGCTTCTGTGCTTGCCACGCATTGCCAACGATCCCAGAGTCAGGGAAGATTCCAGTACCATCAATGAGACGCTTTCTAGTAGGACAAGCTATTACACGCCTCGAGTGACAGAGGCCGAAGCTGAGTCGGACATCAGTGAAGTTCTTCTCTCAGATTAACTCAGTCTGGTGTCACTGCTCTCGCCGGTGACATTAGACTCAACTTCTTTCCCACCACGGCACCTGACAAGAAGCGATACATCGATCACCCCATCGACGAAGAAAACGCGCTGCGAAACACAGCAGTATATTGGGACGATTCAACCTATTCATTCGACACATACGCCATACGAACGGGACCTACTCGTGTCAAACCCGTCTACCTATACAAACAGAAGTGGTACTCGCTTAACTGGGACAGTAACGACCCAGACGATTTACGGCCCTACTTGGACGCCCGAATCTGAGAATTAGACAGCTACAATCAGCGGAGCAACGGAAGAGCTCCAAATCAACGCGAAGACGTCCCTATCCTCGGAGAGGAAGTAGAATCAACCGACGAAGGAATAGAAGAAGACGAGAACGTCAATCGACAGATACGTCGCTCCCCTATAAATCTGTCACTCCCAGATCTCAGCACGACGACAGCGGCACTCCCCACTTTAACAACGATGAGCAGCACGAGAACAACAGCGGGGATGACTTACACAGGACTTCGACCTAGTGGCGGACCCTCAGGATCACCAGGAGGTGGAGGGAACCCACTGGGGGGTGGAGGAGATCCACCCGATGCAGGAAACGCACCAGGAGGAGCAGACCCGCCTGGTGGAGGAGGTGGAGGAGACCCCGGCGCAGGAGGTGATCCGCTCGGCCTGGGAGGAGTTCAACAAGCAGCACCAGGAGGCGAAAGCAAAATTATGGGAGCACTACCGACGACCTTTGAAGGAGATCATTCTAAAGCTGAGAGCTTTCTACGAGAAATGGCAACCTATTTCATCGTTAACCATGATGTACCATCCCTTAGATCCTTTATCAAGCGAGTAGCGATCGCCTTGACCTGCATCAAGGGACCGGAGGTCAACTGGTGGACGGAGCAACAGCTAGATTGGCTAGTAAACCTCGAACCAGCGGACGACGTATTGGGAACCTGGCGAACCTTCGTCACTAATTTCCAAGACCGATTCCTAGACTCACAAAAGGCACAGAAGGCACGCATCAAGCTACAGGACTTGAGGATGAAATGGCCAGATATAGATGAGTACATCTCCGAGTTCGAAGGAATTGCACACGAAGCAGGGTACAACCCAGCCGATCAAAACACGATGCAGATCTTTCTCCAAGGATTGCCACGAGCAATAGGAGAGAAAATCCTCGAAGACACCAATGTTAATACGTATGAGGAAGTAAAGAGCAAAGCTATCAGTGTTACAGCCACCCAACGCGTCATTCGGGCCTTCTACCATCAAAAAGAAGGAGGTAGTAACAGTCCAAGCACCAACAGCGGTCCGGGTCAAAGATGAACATTCTTTCAAAACCCATACAATGCCCCGCGACGTCCCTTCTTTCAAAACAACTGGCGAGGTAGAGGACAATATCCCGCAAACCCGGGACCACCCAGACAAGGATTTGGGCAGGTCCCGTACAACTCCAGTACCACCCCTAAGGCATGGGCAAACCAACCAGTGCCTATGGACGTAGACCAAGCTCACGCCCCTCGAACCAACTGGAGGGGGAGAGGAAGAGGACAAGCGAGAGGAAATGTCGTCAAAACAGAAGGAGAAAGGGGCCAGAGAGGGATCATGGGTGCGTGTTTTACCTGTGGACAACAAGGACATTTCGCTCGCGCCTGTCCCTTCAAACAGAATCGATCGAACGTTCGCACCGCTCAGCTCATAGACTGGACCCCAGAAGATAACGAAGGCGCCGCGCGTGCCACCAATGTGGACTACCTCTGTCAACAGCTTGAAGCGTTGTCTAAAGAAGACC
>QLOT01001080.1:0-15992 GCA_003313875.1 Russula aff. compacta
TTCCTTTGTATCTCAACTCCGCTCATGCGCCCTAATCTCTTTGTCTTCCATCCCTCTCGTCGCACCCCCATTTCTCCAGTCTTCGCTATGATGATCCCCCCCTTCATCGCCCTTTTATGCTACCATGTAATACTGTACTGTGATCGTAGTGTACGTAAAGCGGCACTGATATATATTCGACAAGCCAGCTGCACACAGTGTCAGCATTCGAGCCAAAGCGGTCTTGTGGTGCTAATGCGCGAGAGATGAAAACTAAAAGTGTATATCTCTCGTACACAAAATGTTGTGGATACCGAAGATAATAGGTCTCCATGATGGAGGGGAATGTTTGTCATGCTCTACAAGCACCGTTCACCTCTTCTTCATGCACTCCCATGTATCGACACCCTTTTCTCTGCTCCTTGTTCCATAAAGGTGGGTAGTTACTCAAAATTGTATACATGACATTGAATACGAACGTGCAGTGTTATCTCTGCCTTTGCCCAGGACTGTTTACATGTCACGACTACGGTGTAGTTTGTTTTCTTGTGCCACAGTACACACACCATCAGTCTCTGAAATTCCGCATCCAACCACGTGACGCGTTCGAAGTCCGACGATTCCAACAAGTTGGCGAATCACATGAATAGAACCGAAACGTTGGCGCATCTGCGTAGTTACGTTTTCTGTAAAAAAATAATTAAATTACAATATACTGATTATTTCAAAAATGTCATCCACAAATGCACAAATGTGGACGAGCCGACGTGTTTCCCAACATCAACCTGACCCTATCCCCATCGACGACGACGACGCTCCTCCGCGTTCTTCCTACGCATTGAATGACCACCGAACCAAGTGCCCACCCCTTGGGTGACAACAGGAGGCTGGCCGCGCCACCAGGCAAGACATGAGGGCGCCGTGTGATGTCGCGCGCTCGCGCACGGCACCCTTGTGGGTCTCCCTTGCACCGCGCGCGACGCCACCCGATGCGCTCTTGTTGGCTTGCCTCACGCGTGCGCACATGGTGCCCTTGTAGGTCTGGCCCGCAACACACGCAACACAACCCAGCGCGCGTACCCTACATTTCCTGGCGCGCCCGGTCGTCCCGCCTCGCGCGCACATGACATCACAACATCGTACCCTTGTGGGGATCGCACGGTGTCCCTATGGATCTCGCTTGCAGTGCACGCACGCGAGGGTGCACAACACAACCCAACCCGCCCCCATTGGCCCCCCTCGCACGCTCACAGGACAGCGCACGGTGTCCCTGTGAGCCTGGCTCGCAGCGCGCGCACGCGAGGGTGCACAACACAACCCAGCTCGCCCACATTGGCCCGCCTCACGCGCTCACAGGACATCGCACGGTATTCCTATGGGTCTGGCTCGCAGCGCGTGCACGCGAGGGTGTACAACGCTGCCCAGCCCACCCCCAGTAGCCCGCGCGCACACAACATTGCACGGCGCCCCTGTGGCTCAGGCTCGCAGCGCACACACGTGAAGGTGCGCACCCAGCCCGCCCCCATTAGCTCGCCCCCCGCACACACAATATTGCCGGCACTCCTGTGGGTCTGGCTCGCAGCGGAGGCACGCGATGGTCCACAAAACTGCCAGGCACCCTCGTGGGTCAGCCTCGCGGGTGTGTGGGCATCATTCCTCTCCCAGAACTTATTGTTGTATTTCATTACATATATTGTACACATAATAAAATGACTTGTGCTCCCGTTGACTCGTCCTGCGTGCGTGCGTAACATTGGCCGCGACCTCATTTTATACACTGAATGATTGACTTAAGCGAAAAAAAAAGAGACTGAGTTTAAAAATAAATTTTTCATTGGTGTATTTTATACTAATAAACGACTTATCAAATTAATTTTTATCGTACTACTTGTGAACGCGTGATGTAGCCGCATTCTGGGAACATGGTCTTCGGTTGCAACCGAGACGCGGAGCTCATTTTGTCACGTGTTTGTCACGTGGTTGGATGCGGAATTAGGCCAACTCACACCATCTTTGGAAGGACCGATTCTCTCCGCATTTACACAATTGGAGTGCACCGAGTTTTGTTGTGGCTGACAAGTCAGGCTGTGCGCCGCACTAAGCGGTTAGGTGTTGAGACGAGATGTGTATGCCCCCATCATCGATTCTCACGGTTTGAGTATAGGGGACCAAGGCTGGGGAACGGCCCCCAAAGGCAGTGACATCTGGTCGTCCGTCCATCGGGTCAGGATTTGCCTATTTTCCGCACACCAGATCACAGCTTGCAAGCCACCACTTGTGGATCTGGGATTTGAGATGAGGCCTTGAGATGAGGCCGCATGCAGTGATGGGGCGGATGGCAGACCGATGGTCTCAGCGCTGTCAGGGGGCCATCGCGTGGCGCTGGTTCGGCGCTCGGTCCCGTCATCGCGTCATCTCGGGCAGCATCGCTTCACCGGTTTCACCTCCTGCCTGTGCTGCACTCTCATGATGAACTCTGGCATCTAATGACTCCAGAAATGTCCAGCACCACTCAATCCTTATCTACTCGTACCACTGGGTCATCAATCTTTTCAGGTGGGCTGTTGGATGGCTCAGTCACATGGCAGCGTTCTACAGATTGCAAGGAGTCGGTTCAAGTACAAACGCGAGGTAGGTCTTGTACACAGTGCCTGTGACAACCGCTGGCTGATCGAATATTCCCAAAGTCACTATCGACAAATTTCCGGTGGAAGTCCTCTTGGAGATATTTCATTTCTGTAGAGAGGTGCTCGGTTACGACTTCCCTCTGTGTTGGTGGTGGTGGAAAATCCTGGCAGATGTACTGTATGTCGAAGATGGCGACATATCATATTTGCATCACCGTATGGTATGGACGTGCAACTTGAATGCACTGAAAGAACACCCACGAGAAGGTCACTGGATATCTGGCCACCGATCCCCATCGCCCTAGATTGTTATTCCCAGACGTCGGATGTTGAGGGTGATGGCAATGTCATTGTGGCACTCGAGCACCATGACCGCATAATCCGGATTGAGATTCGAGGCCATGGAATCCAAAAATTCTTTGCAGTGACAAACAGGCCATTTCCGGCTCTGAAAGATCTTGAACTTTCATCATATGATCAAAATGTGCTGGTTCTTGACGACGAATTTTTGGGGGGATCTGCGCCATATCTTCGAAGTTTCTGCTTAGCGAACGTTGCATTTCGTGGATTCCCAAAACTGGCATTGTCTGCCACCCACTTGTCCTCTCTTACCTTACAGGCGATCCCGAATACTGGATACATCTCACCCGAGGTGATGGCCACTTGTCTGGCCACGTTGCCTAATCTGAACTTCCTTTCCTTTGGAGTTTCGACCCACTCCCCTCCATCTCGCCCCAGTCTAATAGGCCTGCCTCCACCAACGCGTGTAGTTCTTCCCGCTCTCACCGTCTTTGAGTTCCAAGGCATTAATGAATACTTGGAAGACCTCGTTGCCCGAATCGATACCCCCAAACTCAATTATCTCCAAATAAATTTATGGGCGGGCCTGATGATTCATGTTCCACAAATTAACAACTTTATCGCTCGCTCGGAACTCATCAGGTCGCTCAATCCGGCTAAGCTCTCGTTTTTCTCTTCTGGTACTGATATCGCCATCACCCTTGGATCTCCCATTGGTGTCGTGAAGTTGCTGATTGCGTGGCAAGAGCCAGGCAGGCAGGGTTTGATGATGGCGCACATGTGCAGCCAACTATCTCCTCTCCTCTCTCATGTAGAAGAGCTCGACATCGACATCCGCGAGGAATTTCGTGGGCAATTACGGCGGGGGGATGGGATTAGCTCCGCACAGTGGTTCGAAATTTTTGACCACTTTCGTACCGTGCGATACCTGCATATATGTGACCAGCTGGAAACACCCGTTGCACGCGCGCTGCAAGAGCTCACAGGGGCAAGGGTTGCAGAGGTATTGCCTACTCTACGTAGCCTTTTCTTTAAGAGGCCGGTATCCACACGTATTCAGGAGGACATACAACCATTCATCATTGCACGGCAGCAATCTGATCACCCCGTCGATGTCCACTGGGAATGATGGGTTATCACTGTCCATTCGTCATTTGCCATTGTTACACGTTACCCACTAGCTCTCTGTAAATCCACTTTATATCCCCTAATTGATATCTGAATTACTGTCCTCGCGTTGGGTCCGGATTGCGCCGGAAGTTACTGATCTCCCCAAAAATACCCACTCGTCGCTTGTCTCATCTCCATTCTCAACTTCTCCCTTTAATCCCGTCTTTCCTTTCCTTGTCTCACTCCGAGTCGTATCCTCGCTCTCCATCTACTAACTCTGTCTGTTGCACCACCGTCGACACAACTCCGCTCACCCTTTGTACAAAAAGGCTCGGTGTGGATAGCCCTGTCTCATCCTCAGCCCTTGTGCCATCGCTGTTCTAATTGATCGGAGGATTTTGGTTTCGGATTAACACTTCCCGTGCGTCCTAATCTTTGTCTTCTATTCCTCTCGTCGCGTCCTTTCTTGCTCTTCACCATGATCACTCTCTTCATCCCCTTTTATACTAATCGGTATTGTATTTGTGGTGCATGCGATGCGGCACCTGTGCCATATATATATATTGGACAAGGCAGCTGCGCACAGCGTCAGGTCGAAGCCGTTTTATTATTTCTAGTGCTGGAGCTCGGACTGTGAAAAATGATGGTGTTTATCGTTTATCCCTCGCGCGCTCTCACTGGAAACTATTGTGGATCCTGAAGACAATAGACAGTTTTGGGCAGCTAGGTCAACCTATTTCCCGCTCTACAAGCACCGTTCACCCTTTTTTTTGAATTCGAATTTGTATTCCGCGGCGCGTACAAAGAAGCACAGAGACGGCCACGTACAGTACGTATTATGCTAAGGCGTAGAGGTTAAAGGCGAGGAACAGTGCAGGCTGGCCAAGGGCAGTGATAGTGTGTAGTTAAGGGTAGGCGAGTGGACCGAAATAACATGGGCTTTCCCGCATCATCCCAGTTCCCAGACACCTCGCGGCTTCGCGCAGGCTCCCGTCTCCTCCAGGAAGTGCAGTAGGGCGATTACGCGGTTCGGGTGATTGAACATTTGTGCAAGGTTTCGGGGGCGGCCACCTGCTGTGAGGTGTTTACGGTGCGCAGCGGTGTAGAGGGGGCATTCGCATAATATGTGTTTGGCTGTTTGGGTTGGTGCGCCGCATTGGCAGGTGACTTGATTTGGCGTGTGTTTGGGGTAGAATCGTCGGGTGTATTCACCTGTGAAAGCACGCCCGGTGATGACCCAATACATAGTACAAAAGGTAGATCGGGAGAACTTAGTTGATTCGAGCTTGGTGAGGAATGTGAGGTGCTTCCTTCCGTCCGGCGGGCGGGTAAGTGCAGTTCTGTACACGAGGTGCGCGGGCCTTGGTGCCAGCGCTCTGCCCATGTGGTTATGGCGGCATCTTTTGTTAGCTTTTTTTGGGCAGCTATTGTGTGGGTTTTTTCAATGGTGTTAACGTCGGCTATGCGGATGACCTCTAGGGCCAGATGCTTCGCTCTCTTGAAGCCGACAAACGGGATGGATCTAGGGAGCCAAAGCAGCCGGATGTTCGTGTTGGGAGCTAACTGTCTGTACAGCTGAGTTTGATGGTAGCATGACCAGCACGTTTAGTTGCTGGTTCATCTGCTGCAGGGCAATGAAGTCAGCAAGCAGGTAAAGAGCAGGGATGAGTGAGTGGAGGATGGTATCGTGCGACGTTACAGTTTCACCTAGAATTTCCTCCCTGTGTTTCCAGTCGCGTCCGTTGTGATAGAGGACCGCAGCGGCGGCGCCTAGTTGTTTGCCGTCTGGTTGGTTTTTGTTGGAGAGGATGCCGTCGCAGAAGATGTTTACCGTTTGACCCTCGATGCAGAGGTTCACAAGGGAATTGGAGACCTTTGGGTAGTCCCAGTCGTCTTGCTTGGGGATGCGCTTTACCCTCCCGTTCCATGTGGGCGCACCTGGGGGTAAATCTGGGAACGATGCGATGCGAGGGCCTCTTGGTGAGACTCGTGCTGGCAGAGACCTTAGCATCGTGGATGCCCTGGCTCTGTTCAGGGTGGGGAGGGGGTGGTCGTAGGCCTCTGGCGCGTGCCAGTCTCCACCAAGACATTTGAGGAGCTGGCCTTCCTTCGATACTCAATAGAGGCAGATTGCTGTGTTCTGGATGAGCATGGTCAGCCTTAGGTCTATTGGGAGAATAGAGAGGAGCTGATGTAGGGGCTCCCTGGGGGTGGTGTGGAAGACGCCCACGATTACTTTCACTGCCTCGTTCTGGACCAGTTGGAGCTTCTTCACGATGGTTACTTGACGGCATCTGAGCCACAGTTGGCAGCCATAGGTGAAGACCGGGAGGCATATGGCGTTGTGGCCAAGGCGCCAGCTGGCACGGTCCAACCCGTGCACTGAGTTGCCCAGCACCGTTCACCTTGTTATTCTTCATGCTCTCTCATGTATTCTCTTTTTGTCTGTTCACCTTCTCCGCCCTTTCCAAGGACTGTTTACATGTCATGAGTGCGGTGTTACTGTTACTTCGCTTGTAGTTCATTTTCTCATGCCGCGTCCGAGTCACACACCGTCTTCGAAAGGACCTATTCTGTCTCCATTTACACAATTGGAGTGCGCTGAATTTTGTTGTGGCCCGCGCCGCATTAAGCTGTTAGGGGTTGAGACGACATGTGTATGCCCCCATCAAGTTTGAGGTTTGAGTACAGGAGGACCAAGGCTGGGGAACGGTCCCCAAAAATAGTGAAATCTGGTCATCCGTCCATCGGGTCAGGATTTGCCTACTTTCCGCACAGCTTGCAAGCCACCACATGCATTGGCGCTGTACAGACGCGCCGCTACATGGCGGTCAACGCAGTTTATTTATTTTCAGTGCTGGAGCCCGGGCTGTGAAAAAAGGTGTTCATCACTCGCGCTCCGGCACTGGAAAAGTTTGTGGATGCAGAAGACAATAGACAATTTGGGCACTTAGGTCAACCTGTTTCCCGCTCTACGAGCACCGTTCACCTTGTATTCTTCATGCTCTCCCATGTATTCCTTTTTCTCTGTTCCAATTTTCTCAGGACTGTTTACATGTCACGAGTACGGTGTTCCTGTTACTTTGCCTGTACTTCGTTCTCTCATGCCGCGGTACACACAACCGTCTTTGAAAGGACCAATTCTGTCTCCATGTCCACAACCGCAGTGCACCGAGTTTAGTTGTGACCCACAAGTCAGGCTGTGCGTCCCATTAAGCTGTTGAGACAACATGTGTTGTGTATGCCCCATCAATACGCATCAATTCTCACGCGGAACAGTGTAGGGGACCAAGAACGGCCCCCAAAGACGGTGACATCTGGTCGTCCGTCCGTGGGGTCGGGAGTTGCCTACTTTCCGCACACCAGATCACACCTTGCAAGTCACCACCGATTTGGGATTTGAGACGAGGCCGCATGCAGTGGCAGATGGCGAGCGGGCCACACGGCACACGCATCGCCGTCGCCAATTGCCCTCAGCGCTGTCAGGGGGCCATCGCGTGGGCGCTGTTCGCCGGCGCTCGGTCCGGTCGTCAGCTAAGGGCAGCGCACCCTCATGATGAATGATGCATGATGAACGGAACGTTGATGAACGATGAACGATGAACTCTTACCTGTTTATCCAATGACCCCAGAAATGACCAGTATCGCTCAGTCCTTATCTGCTCGTATCACTGGGTCATCAATTTCAGATGGGCTTTCAGATGGCTCAGTGACAGGGCAGTGTTCTACAGGTTGCAAGGAGACGGTTGAAGTACAAAGGCAAGGTAGGCCTTGTACGCAGTGTCTGGGGCAAGCAGTGGCTGATCGAATGTAGACAAGGTGACTATCGACAAGCTTCCGGACGAAGTCCTCTTGGAGATATTTCATTTCTGTAGAAAGGCGCTCGGTTACGGCTTCCCTCTGTGGTGGTGGAAAACCCTGGCAGATGTATGTCCAAGATGGCGACATATCATATTTACATCACCGTATGGTCTGGACGTGCAACTTGAATGCACTGACAGAACACCCACTAGGACGTTACTGGATATTTGGCCACCGATCCCCATCACTATATCTTGTTATTCCCAGACGGCGGTCGTTGAGGGTGATGACAATGTCATTGCGGCACTCGAGCACCATGACCGCATAATCCGGATTGAGCTTCGAGGCCATGGAATCCAAAAATTCTTTGCAGTGACAAACAGGCCATTTCCGGCTCTGAAAGATCTTGAACTTTCATCATATGATCAAAATGTGCCGGTTCTTGACGACGAATTTTTGGGGGGATCTGCGCCATATCTTCGAAGTTTCTGCTTAGCGAACGTTGCATTTCGTGGATTCCCAAAACTGGCATTGTCTGCCACCCACTTGTCCTCTCTTACCTTACAGGACATCCCGAATACTGGATACATCTCACCCGAGGCAATGGCCACTTGTCTGGCCACATTGCCTAATCTGGACTTCCTTTCCTTTGGAGTTTCGACCCACTCCCCTCCATCTCGCCCCAGTCTAATAGGCCTGCCTCCACCAACGCGTGTAGTTCTTCCCGCTCTCACCGTCTTTCAGTTCCAAGGCATTAGTGAATACTTGGAAGACTTCGTTACCCAAATCGATACCCCCAAACTCAATTATCTCCAAATATATTTATGGGTGGGCCTGATGATCCATGTTCCACAACTTTACAACTTCATCGCTCGCTCTGAAATCATCAGGCCCCTCAATCCGGCTAAGCTCTCGTTTCACTCCTCTGGTACTGGCATCACCATTACCCTTGGATCTCTCATTGGTGTCGTGGAATTTCTGATTGCCTGGCAAGAGCCAGGCAGGCAGGGTTCGATGGTGGCGCAGATGTGCAGCCAACTATCTCCTCTCCTCTCTCATGTAGAAGAGCTCAACGTCCGCGAGGAATTTTTTGGGCAATCACCGCTGGGGAATGAGATGGACTCCACGCTGTGGTTCAAACTTTTTGACCGCTTTCCCGCCGTGCGATACCTGCATTTATGTGACGAGCTGGGACCACTCGTTGCACGGGCGCTTCAAGAGCTCGCAGGGGAAAGGGCCACAGAGGTATTGCCTACTCTGCGTAGCCTTTTCTTTAAGGGGCCGGCATCCACACGTATTCAGGAGGACATACGACCATTCATCATTGCACGGCAGCAATCCAATCACCCTGTCGATGTCTACTGGGAATGATGGGTATCTGAATTACTGTCCTCGCGTCGGGTCCGGATTGCGCCGGACTATGCGACTCGGAGGTGGTTGGCGGTCTGAAAAACCAAGTTACCGATCTCCCAAAAAATACCCACTCGTCGCTTGTCTCATCTCCTTCCTGCCTTCTTTTCTTCTCATCTCAGTTTTCCTTCCTCCTGCTCGTCCTCCTGCCGTCACCTCATGACACAACTTCTCCCTTTCATCCCGTCTTTCCTTTCCTTTCCTTCCCTCACTCCTATCCTCGCTCTCTACCTACCTACCAACTCTGTCTTTTGCACCACTCGCCCTCGGTTGCCACAACTCAGCTCACCCTTTGTACAAAAAGGCTCGGTGTGGATAGCCCTGTAATCTTTGTCTTCTCATCGCGTCCCTTCTTGCTCTTCACCATGATCACCCTCTTCATACTAATACCGTATTGTATTCGTGGTGCAGGCGATGCGGCACCTGTACCGGTGACATGGTATATATATACTGGACAAGGCAGCTGCGCACAGCGTCGGGTCAAATATTTTTAGTGCTGGAGCCCGGTCTGTGAAAGATGAAGGTGTTCATCGCTTGCGCTCTGGCACTGAATGGATTCTGAAGACAATAGACAATTTGGGCAATTAGGTCAACCTGTTCCCCGCTCTACAAGTACCGTTCATCTTATATTCTTCATGCTCTCCCATGTATTCCCTTTTCTCTCCTCCCTCGTTCCCAAAAGGACGCGCAGTTACTCAATATTGCATATATGGCATTGAAAACGAATGTGCAGCGTCGTCATCTTCTTCGCCTTTGCCCAGGATCATTTACATGTCACCAGTACGTTGTTCCCGTCGTTTCACCTGTATTTCGTTTTCTCATGCCGCGGTCACATACCGTCTTTGAAAAGACCTATTCTGTCTGCAATTGCACAATGGGAGTGAACCGAGTTTGAGGGGAATATATGGTTTGTGGCTGTATCATACAGACGCCGATCGATTGCGCCTCTATCCCTAGACTCCTACTCATATGGTAAGTATAGCAAGTCTCCAACGACACAAGCGACGCGACGTGTGATAAGACTAGGATGATATCCAATCAGAGTAGATAGGCAAAGACGAACGTTGTGGACGCGTCCTGAATCTGTTTGCCTTTGTTGAAAGTACCATTGCTGCGAGTCGCGCCTCGCCTCACCTCGCCCCCGCCCAACATCTTTTTTATTTTCAGCCCCCAACCACTCTCATATCCTCATTCAACAGTTTACAGTCGCAGGGCGACAGTAATATGCACCTTTCTCTATCCGTTGCACTACTTTGGGCAAGCTTCGTCTATGGTGTCTCACTCGCTGGAATTCCGAATCGTAACCACTGGTCTGACCCGTACAGCCTTCGTCCGAACCCGCTCTATCCATATACCCCGAGTCGTCCTCCCGCAGCTGCTGAATCTCCTGGAAAAGCTTCTGCTTATGCCTCTCGTTTCTGGAAAGATTCGAATGTCTCGCCTTCCCGCACTCGACGCTCTGCTCGGTTTCGGGCGGGCACGTTGACAATGCAGCGCCGCCAAGGTCCTGATGCGGCCACTGAACGGGGCCTGGACACGAGACCGACACCAGAGCCGACTGGCAAGCCCTCGGTTCAGACAACGGTCTTCATTTCCAGCGCGAACGACTTTGCGCTTCTGCTACCCTCGACTCCAGGCGGTACGTTCCAAAAAAAAAAGTTTTTTTCCGTTTTTGGTCACGTGGTCAGCCTTACGACTTTTTTTTTTTTTAAATCAACACAGAGCTCGTATCCGACGCAGAAATGGATGCAAAAACGTTCTGCACTCCTGGGAGCCGCAGTGACCTCTGCCAGAACAGGATGCCCGACGGTTTTATTACTGCTGCCTCTTTCGCGAAAGCGTATGACGGATCGTGGATCCAGGTACTTTGCAGAAGCCCCCCTCTTGGGGATTGATTTGCCCGGGCTTTAGCACGTCTCTCTTTCTCTAGGTCACTGGTTGCATCGACTCTAGTAAGTTTCACTTGAACCCTAGCGATACTGGTGGGCAACTCGACGTGCGCTATCCGAATGGGGCTCAGTGTACCTTCGGCGGGTTGGGGGCAAGTTTTATCGAGCTGTGCGTGTTCCTCGGTTTTCGGTTCCCTTTTCGAAATTTGGGATCATTTACCGAATTGGGGGATCCAGGGTTGAGCCCGCGTTGAACCGCTTCTGCATACGTTGCTGTAGTACCCCAAACGACCAGGTCAACTGCAATTCTCATCGAGACCGCTCTGGGTGCGAGAACGCTATCCCGGGTACCTACGACTTTCCAGAGCTTGGCATAAGTTGCGCGTGAGCCGTGCGGGCCTGCGGACCTTCAAGTCGGAATTTTCGGCTTCTCGTATAATGATACAATTTTGAATGTTCTAATCTTTTCCTTTTACTTACATCTCTATGTAACTTTCACTCATGTTCGACCCTACGTTTTGTCTATGATGTTGCTCACGGAGAGCGATCCAGACTGGTTGACTGGCATCCACCAACCCACCCAGCTGTGTCGTTGAGCTTGGTGGTGCATCGCGATGATCTACATGAGTCCTGGGACGCAAGTTTCAGACCAGACAGGATGCCAGCTCGCGCCGCAGGTGATAGCCTCGTTTGCATCATAGGATTTGACAGTGTTATTCAAGAGGCGTCTCCGTCCCATGCATCGTCGTGGATCAGTAAGGAATGTGTGTATATCTAGTCAGGTCTACATTGTGTATTAGATCAGCGTTCCGAGCGAAATAGAGGTCAGCTAGAGTACTACCCCGCCGCCGATGGAGCGAGTGTTTGCCTGACTGTTGCCCTCGTCAATTTTTCGCGGTCCTGCAAGGCAAGCTTGAAGAGTTCGAAAAGTGAGACGATCCTGACTGATCACTCACAACATGAGTCGCGAAGAAAGGATAGGTGGGCGTTTCAAAGGGGGAATATAGGTCCATCGTGCAGAACTGATAAAGCAAGACAACGAGGATGGCAGAGGCTCAGTGCCCACTGCATATCGCGTGTACAAGGGAGGCAAAGTCGTTTGAAGTTGATGTAGATGCGCGGTACGCCAGCCAGACTATGATGACTATACAGTACGCCAACTCGGAGCCCTGGACGCGTTCGGGGACAAGAGAGACAAGGTGCACCACAAAGGGGTGTAATGACCAGACAGGCACCAGTATGTAACAAACATCAAAATTGGAAGAGGCGGGCTCGACCACGCGGCCGTCATCCCTGTCAGCCGTGAGAAATGTTGGAAGGGATAATCGTCCTTATTAGCCTTAGTATATCGGAGGGTGGAGCCCATAACTGTAATCCAACAACGGGCGGAACAAGTCGAGAGTAATTATGGGACGACGTAAAAAGTCGCCCCATCCTCTTTGTTAGGGGATTACCTCACGACAAGTTCGCTCATTGGACTTTTTTCGCCCAGAGTTATTGAACATGAAAAATCACAGGTTCTGGTCCTTTCTGGGTACGCTTCCAAACCAGAGCCTGGTCTGCTCATTAAACCCAGCTCGGCCATGCGCGGGAGGGCGCTCCCTGTTACTTCCATTGCCGTCGTTTGCCGACGTAATGGTTTCTCCTCGGTCGTTCTGAATAGAAATAGAAAAGTCAGAACGTTCTTCCATCCAGGGCTATCTCACCTGCGATGTCAGGGGTGAGCGGTGAGCTGTACCCTTGCCGCTGACTCCTGAACTCATCCTTCCATCCCAGGCCAGCTTTGTGGATGTGGTGACTATGAGCATATCGGCCCAGACCTGAGCGTGGTGTGGTTATTTGAGCGGGAGGATCAAGATCAAGTCCCCTGAGGTAATTTGTCAACAATTAACCTTGTTATTTTGGACGAAAGTGGCAGTCCGTGTCGGAGAGAGCACGGACGAGCGCTTTACAGCTCTCCGTGTCCTGAAGGCGCTGACGATCGCCATGATGAACGTGTGAGAACAAGATCGATGATGGCCTTGATTGGGTGCCACTAGGAGCTGTGGGTTTTTCATATTTCCAGTATTTGCTTTTGGCATAAAGTTTGCCAACGCCACGGCGAGAGTAACACATCGGCGCATCAGCCATTGCAGGCCCAGAACCGAACGAAGGACGGACGGACAGTGAATTGCGATATTATCGCTCCACACACGTCCTCTTTCATTTTCCATTCTTTCGTATTGGAACGTTGTTCTTGTTGTTGGGGTAAGCGGGCATACACCTTGTTCACGGATCGTCGAATCTTCAATTGCAAACTGATATTTGGTACGAAACCCGTGTTCTTTTCGAACGGGTCAAGTTGGCACGTCCAACATGGATCCGAGTCTGACCCTCGTTCTGGACTGCCTCCGGTCACGGCCTAGATCTCTAGCCATGTAACTTAACTTGACGTACTCTAGGCCGCCCATTCTCCGCCTCCTAGGATTCCCAGAAACGTTGACATCCTGCTCCGCCCGCCCACCTGCCCGCAACACCAACATCGCTTGAACGCATACCTCCATGGCCACCTCGATCGGAAGCACAAAGAGTTGGTACACAGAACTGTCCAGCATCCCCACGTACGCGTCTGCAAAGTTCCTTTCTGAAAAGGGTGCGTCACATCCATGATCTCCGTCATTATCTTTTGACGAACGGGACGGCGGCGGCTCGTCACACGATAGTCATCCAAGTTCTGTCATCTACCCAGGACCACACACGAAATGTCAAGCGGACGACAAGCAAGACGTTCTTCATAGAGTCGAATAGAGCCGATGGGACATTCACCGCGATCGCATCGCCTGCCCAGGATGTGTCTCCCGAGGTTATCGCTTCGGCCATCTCGCCTTCGGGCAAGCTGACAGCCATACTGCGAGAGACGAACTCGGGCGATAAGAAGCGATTCGTGGAAATATGGGAAGGAGAGAGGTTGGAAGCGTCCGTCAATGTGACAAAGACGCACGGCCTGTTCTACAAAGCTGGTGAGCCCCCTCCCCCCCAGTCCCTTCTTGCGCCCCCTTCACGAATCCGCCCTTGCTCAGCAAAGGTCCCTAGATCAGTTCTCCACGCTCGCTTTCTCCCCCTCCGAGACATCATTGGTCTACACAGCCGAGGGAAACGTGCCGGAGAACGAGGGCGACGATCTCTACGCAAAATTTCGTTTTCTACCAGACTACGGCGAGGGCTACATTGGACGAAAGCGGCCAACGCTTTTTGTCGCGCGGTGGCCACCGAATGCAGACTCCATCGACGAGCTGTCCGGAGACAACGGCAACCCAACGGTTCGGGGTATATCCGTACCCGTCGACGCGTCTCACGCCGTCGTCTCCTTTGGCCAAGCTCAGTTCGTCGCGGATGACACTTTGCTCGCGACAGGCTACGAGTACACTGAGGACGGAAAGCGGCTCGGCATCATGGCGTGCTTCAATAGGCCGACCGCCATCTGGGAACTCAAGCTTGACCTAGAACACGCCAACCCGGAGCAGTCAGACACGTTGATAGCTATTTCGGCGACCAAGCTATCCGACCCCAAACGCGCCTCTCGTTCCCCGCGCCCCATTCCTGGCTCAAACGCGGCATTCTGGTTCTCCCATGAGCTCGGCGGGCCCCACGCATCCTGCTTCTCGGCACACAGATTTGATTTGCAAAGCAGGGAGGCAGTGACCATCGTTCCAGCGATCGACAAGATACAGGATAACTTCATCTATGGCTTCGCTGGTCTCTATACGGAGACCGTCCTCGCGCGTCCGTTCATTTGGTCAGGTGGCCGAGCGTATCTCCTCACGCGGACGAGTCAGGGCTCTAGGCTGGAGGTTATCCTCATTGACCTGGAGCAGCCGGAGAACGTGGTACGGCTGACGCCCGCCGAATCCAGCGAGGATCTGTGGAGCTGGTCTCCCTTGGCGACAGATGGGCGCAAGTGGGTCTTGGCTTCGAGGAGTGCGCCGACGGTCCCGAACGAGCTGGCGCTCGGGAGACTCGAAGAACAGGGAGGGAAGCCCAGAGTCGTCTGGCAAGTTATCGAGATGCCCCCGCTTACTCCTCGCGGTAAGCCCCGGGATCGATGGGCGTTTCTTTAGGCGCCTCTCTGACATTGGCTTTTAGCGGAGCGTGCTCTTCGCGAGCTGAGGGCTGCTGTGCTCCCTATACCCGATCGATACCCAGCGGAGACGATCTTGATAGAACCAAAGCGACGCAAGACTCAACCATTGATGACCGTTATACACGGTGGTCCCCATAGTCAGATCGCGACGGCTTTTGCCCCGCACCTCGCCGCATATGCGTTACAAGGATGTATGACTCAATGATTTTTGTCTTTTTTTTTGGTTGACCGAGCTGATTGAGTCCGCGCATAGACACGTTGAATATTCCCAACTACACAGGATCCACAGGGTTTGGTGATTTCTACGTCCAGAAATTAATTGGACAATGCGGCACACTAGACGTACAAGATGTCAAGGCCTCAGTAGACCACCTTGTGAAGGAGGGCAAAGGGGAGTACGGCCCAGGGAAGCAGTTCATAACCGGGGGAAGCCATGGTGGCTTCCTAACCGCACACCGTGAGTTTTGACCAGCACTGCACCCTACCCGTCTATCCAGGTCCTCTGACCCCGGTAAAGTCATCGGGCAATTCCCAGACACGTTCACCGCGGCGGTGTTGCGCAATCCCGTGATCTGCTCGCAGCCTGCGAGCACCGACATCCCAGACTGGTTCTTCTCCGAGTTCGGCGTGCGGCCGTCGACGGAGAGCGAGCAGCTGCCGCCCGCGCTGTACGCGCAGCTGTACCCGTCTTCGCCGATCGCGCACGTCCGCAACGTGGAAGCGCCGGTGTTGCTGCTGCTTGGCCTCGAAGATCGG
>QLOT01001086.1:0-21143 GCA_003313875.1 Russula aff. compacta
GGCAGTGAGTGAGATACATGAATGAGGGTATGGATGAACCACAAGCTTGAGGACTTGCTGCAGATACAGGGGGTAGTTATGAGGCCAAAAATGGCAGCGCTGGCCCTGATGCTGGTGCGGGTGGCAGCACTGCTGCTGCTGCTGGCCCTGGTGGGGTGGCACTGCTGGTGTCACAATTCCATTGTAGGACTATTCCTTTTGTTCCCCTTTTTTGTACGATACATGATGTTGCTCTTCCATTGTTCCCTGTTTTTGGCCAGTCCCCATTGTTCTCCTCATATATCACAAAACCCATTGTTACACCAATTAGGACAGTTTCTCATTGTTCTCCAATTCTGTACAACAATAATGCCTCTGTCTTTATAAACCATAGTAACTACAAGGACAAGCCTTAAGCTTGTTCTCCTGTGCAATACCATGTTGTTACAAGGTCTTCAGGAAGGCTCACTGCTGCCTGTAAAGTGGTCCTTGTGTCTCTAAGTCTTCTAGCCACTCGTGAAGTGCTAGCTTTCTATCCTCAGTCAGAGGCGACTGTATCTCAAACCCTTATCAGTGTACGCACGTCGCATCATGTGACTCTTGACTTGGTCAAAGTCAAATTCTGACTCGAAGAACTGACATGCCAGCCTGGGTGTGACAGCCAGTGCTATATGTGCTGGTGGATGTGCACATGGCGGCAGTGATGATCATGGTCACAGTCATGCAGTTACTGGTGCTGGCAGGGTGGTGCTGGTGCCAGCCTCCCTCGTGTGTACTTGCACACATCGCTTGCCTTGTGATACCCTCAGGACAGTAGTTGTTACCGTTACTCAAATGTGGACACTTCCTTTACGTGTGATGTAGTACCATGACTCTGAGTCATGACGCATGTGACTCCTTATGAGTCACATGATCTGCCCGATGTTTCTGACTCGTTCTGGTAGTACCTAGTAAGCTCGAAAGTAGTGACTCGACTAGGTTACAGATGTATATAAGCAGATCGACTGTGACACTCAAGCCTTAAGCTTGAGTTGAATCGTACTTGTGTGCTTTTCATTTCGAGTGATCAAACTCTCGCAACCAAGTCTATCAACTTGAAGTTGCAAACTCCCTGTTTCACTTGTGCAGTACTAAGGCCTATCGGTCTTACGTCTCACACGACTCAAGCTTTACCCTTTGTCATCCCTTAGATTTCTCGTGTCTTCTAGGCCACCAAAAGCGTCTAGCTCTCCTCATATAAAACTCGTACTAACCCTTGACCACAGCTTACATCAGCATGACCACCTCCACTGGATACGCCATCATCTCTGCCCCTCTGTATGGCTCTCGACAAGTCATAATTACTCCTCGCCCCACCCCTGATCTCCCCGGAGTCATTCAGGGAAGAGCCCAGTGGGCAAATGCCCTCCCACAACAACCCGGTTCCCGCGACACATACAACATCGTGGATGATGGCGGGAGGTTATCTCCTGCAGAGTATATCAATGATAGTTGGTACTTCATTGGTATCGAAGACGGCAAGTACTATACTACTGCCGCCCACCATGTAAAGCTCACGGATACCTGACATCCACAATACGCTACCCCATCTACAACCATGGCAACTGGATCCGAGGTTGTGGCTTCTCCTCCCTCTCCACCTCCCGCTGCCCCCTCTGCAGAAGAACCCATCCTAGTTGCAGCACTAGCCACTACAGGGCTCACCAAAGATGACGCTGACGCTATGAGTGACAAAGAGGAAGAAATAACAAGGGAACTCTACCTCCCCACAACTAAAGGCAAACAACCGCAGTGTTTTGGTCAGCCTGCTTTCCACCTCCGTCCATCACAAGCTAGCTTTCATATGGCAAATGAGTATGAGCGACAGCAGCAGAGGCGCGAACAAGAAACTCGAGCAAACGAGGAAACGTGCAAACTACACTCAGCCTTTACCCATTTTCTTAACACTTACGCCCCACACCTTAGTGCTAGTCAAAACCAAGCCCTTCAAGGACCAGAGAATCCGCCGACCAACAACAAGGACGACCTGGTCAGCGGTTCCCTACAGGGCAAGCGCCCCACGGTGTTCGCTGGTGACAGGGACAAAGCCACACTGGTTCTCACGGAGTTCACTAACTTCTGGGTGAGCAATGATTATAACCGATCCATGCGCTCTCCATATCAGCACACGTCCATCGCTCTCGGATTTATTAAGGGCCCTCGCGTCAACGCCTGGAAAGCCAAGGAGCTCAAAGAGCTCCAAGACAGCATCAAAAGTGGATACTACTCCCGTACTGACGAAGCTCTCTGGGAGCGCTTCAAATGCCATTTTTCCTCTGCATTCCATGACACCGCCACTCGCGAAAAGGCCCTACGCGATCTCGCTACCTTGGGGCAAAAGGGAGTTAATATCATAGATGAGTACATCAGCTCCTTTAGTGAAGTCATCGACAAGCTAGGGTGGTCGCACGACGAACACTCGCTCATTGAGTACTTCAAACAAGGCCTTGCAAAAACGGTTCTCGACCACATAATCATGTGAGAAACTTGGCCCAATACCCTCAACAAGTGGGAAAATGCCGCGCGCGCTGAGTCGCGATGCCTTGCCTACCACGCTGAGGTCATTGTTGGTAAAGGGAACTGGCAGCTCCCTGCCAAAGAAGCCCATCTCAAGGCCTTGCTCGAAGACACAAAGAAAACTAACAAACCTAAGAAAAACAATGCGGCAACGGATGATGATCATATGTAAGTCGACCTCACCCACCTCACCCCACTCACCGATGCAGAGCACGAGAAACTCCAAAAGGAGGGACGCTGCTTCCGCTGTCGCAAACAAGGACACAATCGTAACAAATGTCCCCTCAACAATCAGAATAACAGCAACAATTCGCAAAACGACCGCCCCCGCTCCTCGAACCAAGCACGCGAAGCCCGCATCGAGGAGGTCCTGGACGACGACACGTGTTCCGTCATGTCCGCACCACCTGCATATACCGAAGATGAGCAGGCCACGAAACTCCTTGCCCAAGTCCGTGCCCTCAAACCCGGTGTCGCCGATAAATTCTTCGCCAGTCTCATGTCTGACGCCCCGCCTCTCCAAACAGAGGAGGATTTTTGATCTGCCGATGCTTATCAGCCGCAGCGAAGGCAGCTTCATGAGTCATGTATATACAAGTAGCTAATTCTCTCCCAATAGCAGTATCATTTGACTCTAAAAAGGCTGGGACCGCCATCGTTGACAGTGGCACGACTGACTGTTTTATCCATCCACGCCTCGTTCAACAACTGGGCCTCAAAACACATCGACTTACCACCCCCCAGATCATTCATAACGTCGACGGAACGAGCAACTGAGCCGGGGAAATCACCAAATACCTCGACGCAATGCTTACCCTGGGGTGCGAGGCCAAAAGGGTGCGTCTCTACCTCACGGAGTTAGGCGCAGATCGCCTCCTATTAGGATACACGTTCCTACAAAAATTCAATCCGAAGATCGATTGGGAAGCAAAAACCATCAATAACTTACAAACTTTACACCTCTACGCTAAGAAGGATCATTTTCCCTTCACAGTACGATCCATACAACTCGCGGCGCTGTGAGCCTGTGGATCCTTAGCACCAGGAGAAGCATTATACATGCGTCGTACCAGCTTTGCACAACAGTGGGCCGCTACGACTAATGAGGGAAAAACAACGCTCACAGAGGAGCAGATACCTGCAGAATATCGACGACATGCTCATGTATTTTCCGAAGAAGCCACCAAAGCTTTACTGCCCCTCCGAGAAGAAAACTTCAGCATCCATCTCAAACCCGACGCACCACAGGAACTGTTCTGTAAAGTGTACCCACTAAATCGCCAAGAAACTGAGATCTTGCATGAAACGCTCCGGAAAGACCGAGAGAAAGGATTCATTAAGGAAGGTTCCTCCCCATACACGTCACCATGTTTCTTTATTCCAAAAAAAGATGGTAAGGAGCTCTGAATGGTTATCGACTATCGGAAGCTCAATGACCTCACCATCAAGGACGACTACCCGCTACCTGACATGCATTTCGAACTCGATAAACTACGTGGTAAATCCTTATTCACTAAATTTGATCTTCGCGCCGGTTACAATAACATCCGTATCACACCGGGTGATGCCCACAAAAAGCAGCGTTCAAAACACCGTTAGGCACGTATATCCCTCAAGTCATGGGCTTCGGTTTCTCAAATGCACCTCCACTCTTCCAACGAATCATGGACCACGACCTTCGACCTATCAAGCATAAATACCCTGATCATTTCACCAACTTCTTAGACGATGGCTTAATTGCTACAGGGTCAATGCTGGAACAACGCACACTCCACCGCACCATCGTTCATGAACTCTTGGACCTATTTGAAAAACAACACTACTTCCTCAAACCATCCAAATGCCAATTTGAAGTCCCCAAAGTTGAGTTTTTGGGTTTCCGTGTCAAGGATGGTGATCTCCGCATTGACCTGAGCAAGATTGCAGGACTTTGCGATTGGCTGCGCACCCTCAAAAACATCAAGGAAGTATGACAGATGATGGGTGTCTTAAATTATCAGTGTCCTTTCATTCAAAATTTCTCTGCCATCGCACGCCCCATCAACGCCCTCTTCAAAAAGGGAACCCCCTTTTTGTGGACGCCCGAGTGTTGCCTCACGTTAGATAACTTAATTTCCGCTATTCTTGATGACCCAGCTCTCTCCACACCCGACCCATCTAGACCATATGAGAGAAACGGACGCCTCCGATTTTGTGGTAGGAGCCATCCTCTTCCAGCAAGATTCCTGAGGGAAAAGGCATGCCATCGGTTACGCATCTTGCACTCTAAACAACGCAGAGCAGAACTACCACGTCTGGGATAGAGAGTTTCTGGGGCTCATTTTTGGTTTAACTCACTGGCATCACTTACTCATGGGCGCACAACACGAGACTTTGGTGTTTGTTGACCATGCTAATTTAGCCTTCTATAGACATCCTCAGAAAGTCAATCGACGCATTGCACGGTATATTAATACTCTAGCCGATTACCCCATCAAACTCGTGCATCACCCAGGGAAGTCCAACAAGGCCGATGCTCTCTTATGCTGCCCAGACTTCTATGATGGAAAGGACGACAACGAGGAAATAACGGCACTCCCTGATGAGTTGTTCATCAAACAACTCGCACTCACCTCTGTTCACGATCAGATCTTACAACAACAACAACAACATCAGTCACAAATTTTGACTTATCCAGGGGTCGCCTGGACCGACGACATCGCCTACCACGGTTCACAAATTGTAGTGCCAGAATCTCTCGAATTACGACGAGACGTTCTGAGAGCGTACCATGATCATATCGCCGCAGGACACCCTGGAGCAGCCGCCACCATTTCCCATCTAGAATGCGATTACTGGTGGCCTCATATGCGTGACTTCATCTGTGCTTACGTGAAAGGTTGCGCGACGTGTCAACAAAATAAATCCAATACACATCCCAACCAACCACCACCTTTTCCTATCACACCTACACCTGATGCCTTACCCTTCCAGACGGTCAGCGTCAACTGGATTACTAAACTACCTCCTTCCTTAGGATATGACTCCATCCTCACGGTCACAGACCATGACACAACAAAAGCAGTAATATTCATCCCATGCCACGAAACACAATCCCTTGAAGAAATGGTCCAGGCGTATGTCACTTACGTCCTCATTCATTTTGGCTGTCCAAAAAAGATCATTTCTGACTGCGACCCTCATCTCACTTCTCAGTTATTCAAGGCCTTGTGTTCCGCTTTTGACATTCGCCATAATGCTAGCTCCGCTTACCACCCTCAAACTGACAGACAGTCTGAGAGGACTAACCAAACTCTGGAAGTCTTTTTACGTATCTTTTGTACAGAACAACAAGACAACTGGGCGCAACTCCTTCCAATCACACAATACACCCTAAATACTCGTGTTTCTGCGACAACAAAAGTCTCCCCTTTTGAAGCCTTATACGGCTTTATTCCTACCATACAACAATGTCACACAATCTCGCCATTCCCCATTCAACAAGCCTGCCTTGAGCATGCGTTCATCGTGCGGCAACAAGTACAAGACAATATCCTCGCTGCTCAAGCATGACTACAATGCACAACTCATTTCCATCCTTACGTTATTGGTGAACGAGTCTGGTTAGATTGGAAAAATCTCAAAATGCACCACGCCACCAACAAATTACGTGCAAAACGCCAAGGACATTTCACCATCACAAAAGTCATTTCACATGTTGCCTACCAACTACGTCTACCGCCGTAGTGGAAAATCCACAACGTGTTCCACGCCAGTTTCCTATCCCCATATAAGGAAACAGAAGAACATGGACCAAATTTCACTGATCCCCCTCCTGATCTGATCGATGGAGAAGAGGAGTGGGAAGTAGAACAAATCCTAGACACCCAACTCTTTGGACGTAAAAAGCAGCGTCAATATCGAGTCAGGTGGAAGGGCTACAGTAGCACTCATGACTCATGGGAACTGGAGGAGAACATCCACGCACCTCAACTACTAGACGCTTATCAACAAGCTAATCCCAGTTGTATAAAGACCCTCATCATTCACCGTTTACAACTCCAACCCACTCTCTTCCTCTCTGCTCATACACCAACCAAACAAATGTCTTCTCGCTCAATATCCCCAGCTCCTACTATCAAAGCCCCACTAGTCTCTAAAGAGGACAGCGCCTTCGTCGAGAATGCTGACCCACGAGAACCTCTGGAGAATACCTCTCCCATTCTAAAGCTAGCTCCTGTCATCATCCCTAGGGGTGAAGTCAAAGTCACTGAAAGTCCTGGAGGAACCAAAACCCGTCTTGAGTTCCTGCCGCCTATGGCTCCTCCCATGCATCGCTTGTTTGTTCCTCTGCTTCATCCTGTGACTGCCGTTCAGGCAAGCATCGTGGCCCTCGATGCTTCTCATCAGGTCTCTGCCACAGATTATAAGTACCCTTTGCGAAGCTGGGTGTGGGAAATCGTCAGCCCCATCCGTCGCCTCCTCACCAAGGATGAACATGCCATGATGTATCCACAAGAGTATGCTAATTGGGACACAGATAGACAGGCTAGAAAAGGATATTCCGACGCCCCACTATGGTGGCCGGAAGATCTCTTGGTCCGCTTTGGTTACTTACCCCACAACCCTGACAACGTTGTGCCGACGCATCCAGGCTCATGTCCTCCACCAAACACTAAGGAAGCAAATATCCCCATTCCGCTCGAACCATCCGCTCCTCCTCATATATTCGGTTCTCCACCGCCATCCAACACTTCCATCTTCGCCACACGAAAAGACAAGGGCAAAGGCCGCACCATCTCACCTACTCTACTCCCAGTCCCTCCTCCACGAGCTCCCGTTGTTGTCCCCCTATCTAATGCCATTGACCTCACAGCCGCCGAGGAAGATTTGGACACCATGGAATTTGAGTATTGTCCTCGTTCGGTCTCACCTACCCCCTCTGTAGAGGAAGTCGCACCACTAGCTGCTACTGACCATCCCAGTGAACACTGGGAAGAATACAGCCCCGTGCGCCATGGTCCACCATTCTACCTTTCCTATGATGAGGAAGGTAATCCCCTGGAACAAGCCAAATATCTCTGGTTCCAACTAGATTGGATGTCAGATGACCCCACCGTGGAAGGAACTCTAGGGGCTGGTCACCCCATTCGTAGTAAACCCCTTGTCACTCAACCAGTGAGTGTCAGGCGCACTCAGCATCATCCTCAGCATCTTGATCTGTTCAAGAAAGCCCTTCAGTTCGACCCCGAACTCAATGCAGCAATCACCCTGCTGGAAGACCGAGGGTTAGAAGCTGACATCCGCAGGTATCGTCAGATACCAGCCAAGACTAAAGTATTGCAGGATCAACTCCCAGCTATCCTCGAACAAGAAGCTGCAGCCAGGAAAGCGAGGAGTGAGTGGCAAGAAAGGTGCGACGCCCTAACTCACGAGCAAGGTTGTATCAAGAGGAGGTTGGCATACGCCAACGCCCACACCCGCATGCAACGTGCCCTCGTACACATCCGCGATAGCAAGAGGGGTTCGCAAGGACCTCATTTCAGTTCCCTACCACCCATCTTTGCAGCTCAATGACCTGCTGATCCCTCTCCACACACCAGCGATGACGACATCAATGGACCTGATCATCGCTGCATGTACTGCCATGAAGTTGGGCACAGAGGAGCTGCTTGTGAGCAACCCCATTTCCTTTGTTTCCGCAATAGCAGCTCCCGCTGTTTCGTTCCTTGCATGCACCCTAACTATGGTCACGATCTACCGGACACTTGCAGCTATGCCGGGGAGCGGAAGAAGAATAGCCAGTGGTATAGGTCATACCCTCCCTCTCACTATAAGAAGTATGGTGGTCATTTGTGAGTCTTGCCTACAATTTCTAGTTATGTCTCGGGACTTTCCTTCTGGGGGGGGAATGATGATACCCTCAGGACAGTAGTTGTTACCGTTACTCAAATGTGGACACTTCCTTTACGTGTGATGTAGTACCATGACTCCGAGTCATGATGCATGTGACTCCTTATGAGTCACATGATCCGCCCGATGTTTCTGACTCGTTCTGGTAGTACCTAGTAAGCTCAAAAGTAGTGACTTGACTAGGTTACAGATATATATAAGCAGATCGACTGTGACACTCAAGCCTTAAGCTTGAGTTGAATTGTACTTGTGTGCTTTTCATTTTGAGTGATCAAACTCTCGCAACCAAGTCTATCAACTTGAAGTTGCAAACTCCCTGTTTCACTTGTGTGGTACTAAGGCCTATCAGTCTTACGTCTCACACACGTTACACCTTGCATGAGCATTCATGGTGAGCTGACACTTCTACAACTTGCAGACCACAAAGGAGGCTGCATGGCCACCTGAGAAAACAAAGAACGTAAGGCAAGAGGAAAGGCAAGTGAATGAGCCCGAATTATCATATGGATGGCACCTGCACAGGCATCATGCACACCTGAGTCCACATTTGAAGATACAACTGTAAGGCAAAAAAAGGAGTAACTATAAGGCTGAATTCTCAACTGTATCCCTCTTCCTAGTCTGAACCCTCCTCTGATCTGTAAATGTCATCCAAGTTCACCTCTGACTCCATGAGCAACTTGAATTTGCTTTCCATTTCAATATCCTCATCTTCTTCAAATTTACTGTCTTTGACATCTGGCACCCCGGCCTGGAACACTGCAGGTCCTGGGCTGCCTGGGTCATACCCAGACCATTGAGCAGAGAGTGGGATCGCTGCACATGATCTGAGAAGGGGTGATGGGGGAGGGGGAAGGGAAGGAGAAGGGGAAGGGGAAGGGGAAGGGATGATGTCCTTTGGGATGGCTTCTGTTTGAATCGACTGCACATGAGTTGAGACTGAACAAGATGAGTGTAGTATAACTACTCACCTGTGTTATCATCCTTTTTTGAAATATGGAGGATATTTTTGAACAGATTTGGCGGAGGACCTGTAGAAACATGGTAGTGAGTGATGGGCGCTCGATTATATTGAGCACCCGTTGCTCACCTGTTGCTCACCATTGCTCACCCATTGCTCACCAAACATCACCACACACCACTTTACCTGATCGGGTTTGCAAACTGCGTGCACAACATTAGGAAACTTGAAGCGGTGTCATACAAGTCCTCATGACTGATACTGATGGTGAGCTGCCACCTGCACGATGACAGCCCTAGATGCTGGATCGTTACTTAGACTCCCATTGTCACTGGTCGAAGCCATGACCTTAGCAAAGTCTGAAGTGTCAAGTGCAACGCTCACAAGTCCTACTTGCGAGGAAAGGTAAACAAGCCACAAATCTCCCCCTGGGGTGACTAGGGCACAAACGCTGTATTCTCCTAGACAAGGAGGCATACAGGGCAGACAGGAGACTCGACTTAGAGAGTCTCTAGCCCAGTGCCTAATGCGCTTATATACCCTCGGCCATATGAGCCAGTAGTCCGAACTATGGTACAGTAATGCGACAGTAGTAAGCGTACAGTAATCAGGAACAATAAGAGAGAACAATCAGTAAGCGACTAGCCTGCTCACAAAGCAGAAGTCCTAATCCAGCGCACTGACTAAAGCACTGACTGATGCTGAGAGATACTAAAGGGCTTCAAAAGCTCTTACTCATCGCCTCTGACTAACTGTTAGTCATGCACAGTCATCCTGCTTACTCCAGGGCTCTGTCTTCGTCATCCTGCTCCTGGGGCATCCTAGAAGCCATAGTCCATGCAGTATCGCGTGCGCCAGCCCGAGACTGCATACCCAGACCACGTTGCCGAATCCTAGAGAGAATGTCCATCTCCTATACTTACCGATTCCTCAACAGCTGCTCCGCCCTCAAGAGCCTCACCTAGCTCTATCCTTGGGTCCTAACCTCGACTCCTGATGTCCCTGTGGTTCACGTAGCCCAATGGCTAGCAACACCATGACACCCATCATGAGACTGATGTCCTGGATATCTACAAAAGGAGCCAGACAAGCCATTTGATTGTGCAATGGTCCATAGTTATAGGGATATGTCAAACAGAAAGGGGGGACAGTGGATGTTGACATTTCTAGCAAATAAGGGAGGCACGATGAGACAGAGCCAGCATGACAAGGTGGGCACTGCACTGACAATATTCACAGGCAAGTGATGAATTATTCTGTGCTGTAGTTGGGATAGACAAGGTAATATTGCCCCAGTAGTCTATGACAACATGAGAGCAAACAAAGGGAGTAAGCTAGATAAGAATCTTAGGCTTTAGGCTCAGTGCAAGCAGATCAGCATGCATTTAAAAATCTCATCTATATAAATATCAATCTAAGAGTTGGACTTGACGACGAGTTGTCCCAGAGCTCAGGTCCCTGTGCATTTTGCATCATGTCAAAGGCTTCTAGTGCAAGTAAACAGTTTGTGGTAATGCCGAAAGCCACTCACATGCTGTACCCATATTGCCCACTGAGCATGTCACCATTCCATCATCTTTGTAAAGGCTCCCAGATAGGACAAATGACTGCATGTGGGTCTTTTCACGAGAACAATGAAATGATACTTGCAGATTGGCTCACTGCTCTTGCCCTGACACCTTCCACTCCACCATCTCATAAGCACAGACCATTGATGGACGGTGCAGCCAGGAGAGGACATGAGAAAAGGCGGTGCAACCCGATGTCAGCACAGACCAGGGTGTCCCTCTGCTCAGGCACCAGCTATGCTCTGCACCATGCCAAGGGCTTCTGGTGCAGGCTACAGCCTCAGTGCTGTGCATATGTGCCTACAGAGGGCAAAGGCAGAGGGGGCACCACGAAATCATAGGTTGAGGGGTGAAGAAGAGTTGGTGGACACCATCTAGAGGGATTGGCAAAAAAGTACATAAAGGGGAGAGTCAAGTTGAAGTCACTGTATTATAAATCATAGTTTAGCCAAAATATTACATTTCACATTTCAAACTCAAAAAATTTGATCTTTGTATCATTGTCACCATCTTCAAAGTTTCTGACAGCATGAATCCATGATAAGTGGTAATCATGGACGCTTGATCCGAGAAACCACCACCATGCCCAATGTTCCCACGCCCACAGAATGTCCTCCCACCGCACAGCAGGTCGCTGCTACCCTACGATCAGTGATCCTAGCCAGCCAGAAGCTCATTGAGGCCGATGCTGGCAACATCACAGACTTAAGACCCATTTACTTACAATTCTATGCCAACCCTACCTTCACGCTCGTACTGGGGCTCCCTACCCAGCATACTCCCATCCCTACAGACCCAAACATACAGCTCAATAAACGCTTAGACGAAATAACGAGCAACATTAAAGCCCTGTCTCAGACAGTTGACAGTCTAAAAATCAGACCTGGAGCTAACGCCCCACAACAACACCCCCCCCCTCACACCAGCAAACCAGCCACGCTTCCCACTGCCATGCTGAATAAGCAATCTATCACATACAGCACTAAAGTTGCTGCTCCAGCCAGGCCTAGCCTGATCCTGGACTTTGGCGCTAACCCTATCCCCAAAAACGTAAGGATCATCGAAGCAGATCTTTGCCCCTGGATAAACGTCACACTGGACGACCTAGACCTCACCTCAGTGCGCCTGTCTGCAGTAAAGTGGACAGGCAAGGGCAACCTGATACTCACAGCTAGCCAGAACGTTACCCAGGCACAACTCCAAAATGCCGCCCCACACATCAAAGAAGTAGTCACCGCAGCAATGAAAAACAGAAACTGTCCCGGAAGTCCCAGACACGCAAATCAGACCCAACGTCAAGTGGTCCAAACTCCTTATTAATGGCGTCCCCACCGGAGTGGATGATGAGCACCCGGCCCACTCACCAGATGCTTGTCACAAGGCACTGCTGGCTGACAACCCCGCATACGCAACCCTCGCAATTACCCAAAAACCTAGCTGGGTCCGCCCCCCCTCCACCTTCCAAAACCCATCCAGTTCGTCTCTAGTAGTGGCCTTCGAAGACCCAGACGGCACTAGACTGAAGGAGATGCTATCCATACGCCAGCTATACATCTTCGGTGTCCGCGCCAAAGTTAGAAAATGGAAGCAAACCCCTCCCAAACCGAAAACTTCCCCAGCCCAACAGCCTAAGCCAACCTCTGAGACACGGGAAGTCCTGACCGAAACGCTCGCCCGCATCGATGAAGAAGAAAGGCAGGCATCTTGAGACCCCGCTCCATTGGCACCCCCTACACCTGCAGCATGCAACCGCCCCACCTCAGACACCCCTAATTCGCCGCCAACTCGTATCCTCAGACCCAAGGGCAAGAAGAAGCAGCGTGCCGGAGGTTCTTGAAACTGGTCCCCTTATAGTTGAGACACCAGGCGGAGCACTGAGCCTTTAGACATAATATGATAGCAACTGCAGCACCCTATCAGGGTTGTCTCCCCCTTTTCGGACACGCATAGTTTGAAGAAATGGCACACGCTCATTAGTATAAACTGTATTCTGTGTAAGTGCTACATAGGGTTCTGTACCCTGAGGCGCACGGTAATGGAAGCGGAAAAAAAAAAAAAAAAAAGTGGTAATCATGCTGTAATGGGTTTGCAAACATCATTTGCTAAATCTGAAATTTCCTGATGCAGCCATGACCCGCATGCATTTTCGAAACACATGCCATTCTCTAGGCACAGATCTTCTACTCCAATCATGTTGTTGGGTGATGACATGAGGCCAACAAAGATTACTAAAATACATTATCTACTTATGATGCTAGCGAGTAATAAAGTTGTCTGTCAAAGAAATGGTTCAATAGAAATTCACTAGCATACTCAAGGCTGCTTTCTTTTATAAGATGAGGATCAGCCGTTTCCATAAATTGCAGGACCAAATCAACAGCAGCATGGATATGAGAAAGGGGAATTATGTCACCCATCCATATGCCATCTGCACAAAGGCTTCTTTTCAAGACATACATATTTGTAGAAGTCTCAGGGACATGGGCTTATGATCCTGAGGACATCATCTGAGGAACTATGTTGAAATGTTGGACATATGCAAGGAATGAATCCAAGGGTGATTCTAGACGTTTTGTTGAGTCTGGAGGGTGTACAATGTAGAAAACAAGTTGAATCTGGACAACACAGTGCCCTGAAAACTAGGTATCAGCAAAAGCAAAATAGTGGATGATCCAAAAATTGTTGCCTGATATCTTGCTTTGTGGCCATTCTTTGTCCAGGTCAACATTGATGAGTACAGTGTTGAAGCGTCCTAAAGGCCACTTCTCAGTTGGAGGTGAAGCACAAAGGGTCTGTGGGGGATGAACAATGCAGGGGTTGTGATAGTCCTTCAATTGGATGCATAGTCCCTGCCAGACTTCTAGTTTCTGGAATGGGAGAGTTCTGGCTGTTGTGGGCCACTGGCCTCCCACCATATATAGAGACCTATTGCCCTCAGCAACACATGAGAGAAAGTGGACAAGCGATGGTGCAAGATTGGGAATGCAAAACCTTGCTGCAATTTCATGAATTGATGTCTTCCTGAGAAAAGGTTTGCAATTGAGGTAGATCGCTGTTTGGGAGCTAGCTATGAATGTCTAGAAAGGCAGTGGCATATTTAAATCAAGATTTGGTATGAGAGAGGCTGCCTCTTCAAAGTAGTTGGTAGGTATTCAACGAGTCTGCCCAATGTTTGAGACAGTGGAAACGCTATTAAGGAAAGTAACAGAAGATTTTGTATGTTGGCTTGGAGCATTGATGCCATCAGAAAAAACATTGTCTTCATTGCCAGAGTCTGATTCATCATCTGCTGCTCGGGATAATGGTGAGGTTCCAAATTCAATTCAGGCATCGCAGATGGCAGTTGCCAGGTCAAAGCGATGGCATTTTTCCAATCAATCAAGATTGCAACAAATTTGTTCCTTGTATTTTTGATTGTTGCCTGATTTAGCAGGATTTTTAATGACTTCAATATGTGCATGTTCAGTGTGATCTGTGGTCCAATTGATGGCAGCACCATTTGCCTTGATATTTGTAATGACACTTTGCATAAGCTCCAGCTTTGGTATATGCCAGTTATCTATTAGACGATTGCCTTTGCCAACGTGAACCCCTGCATTTGTAATTGCCAATTTATGCTTGTGAAATTCCAAAAGCACAGCATCTATCCTGTCACATGTAATATCATCAACCTCCAGTGCCTGGGCCAAGTAGCGAAATTCCATCATAGAGTGGATTGCAATGACAAAATCTTGAGGAGCAGCACCAGCGATGATGGCAACAATGTACTGCTGGATATTTTGGTGTTCACAGCCTATGACTTGCTTGAGTTGTGAGACTCCATCCTTGAAATGTCGAAAGCCAATGTGGGGCTGCAAGATCGAGAAGCAGAAGTCAATTTCCACATTGCCAAGCTGGCGGATACACCACTTCAGATCATGATCATAAAATTCCTTATTGAAATGATGTAGTGGCTCTGGGGTAAGGAACAGCAATGGTTCTGCAAGAGCCCAATCTCTCCAGAATGGCTTGTCCACGCTGCTGAGATGAAACTTTTTGGCTTCTTTAGAGTATGTCTTGAGATCACCATCAGGATCAACCATGTTTTTTATAGCAAGAAGCTGAGCAAGTGTGGTAGATGCAGTTTATGGTTCGTGTTTAAATGGATCACCAAATTGCTTGTGCACTGCCATTGTGATATGTGAAGTCTTCCCACCAACACCTGCAAGCATAGCAGCCTCCAGTGTATCAACAATATATGCTGCAAGTGGGGTGAAGCAATATTGGAGAGAGCCATGTGGATCAGACATCATCCTGCCATACCGTGCTGCCTCCTTCAGTGGTTCTAGAATAAAATCAAAGGCACATGTGGATGAGGCAGTTCTCCAGCATACTATGGAGTGGTTTGTCATGGGTCACAAACTTCAGGACCAAAAGAAGGGCAAGGAGTAGGAAAGCATGATGAGAGCTCTTTGCATGATAACCAGCTTTCATATTAGCGAGACTGATGAGAAGTGGGTGGGCAGTTCGACCACCAGTCATTGCAGTTATTGTTGTCTTGTCTGAAGATAGAACAGTCCCCAGTAGTGTTGCCTTTGGAGGAAGTTTTTCCTAGAATCATTTTCTAAGCATGACACAACATATGAGAGGTCCTTTGAAAATCAGAACCTGCATCACATATGTGGCATTGCCAGACAACCATTCACTATAAACTCAAACACTCTTCTCAGCTGTTTTGTAAAGCCAATATGGAGTAAACTCCATGTCATCCGCAGATAGGGGTGAGTTCAATAATGACTCAACGCATTCAATGGGGTCATGGTAGAATAATCGTATGGGTGACTTTGTAGGATGACTAGCTTTCCAGGGCTTACACTTCTACAATGGTCCTGTGGGAAGCATTTCTGCTCAACCTCTCAAATCCTTTGCCATTCAAAATGAGAGGGGCAGATCATGAATCTGCAAAAAGTAAGTAAATGCTATATTGCAACATCATAGAGATATACTCACAAATTGAAGGTTCAAAAAGTCATCAATCAGAGCCATACTCATGCTTGAATGTAGGAGAAAGGCTGCGATTTCTCAATCTTCCTTTGATGCAAATGGGTATTAAAGGTTTGTCTCACACTGATCTGCAAAATCATCTAGATAAAAATCCCCCATAAACGTCTTGCCAAGACCCCACTCATGTGCAGCATGAGGGAATTCATCACAATACATGGATCCCATTACATTGGCATTAACTGAGTCAGCATTATCCACACCCATCTCAACATCTGAGTTGTCCTGTGTGGCAAAGTTGTCATCAGCATCTGCAAAATTCATATCAATGTCATCTATGCCTGATTATGGAGCATCCGGTGATGGCAGCAAAATAGAAACAAGGTCGCTGATGAGATTTGCATAGGATGAGCATGGCTGGTTCATGTGACGGAGGACCTTCTCATTAGTCTTGTATCGTTTTCCACACCTAGCATAATGTGGCATAGCTTATATATTTTGAAGAAGTTAAAATAGATGTGGCAGTCACAAGCTTAGCTAGTTGCAGTGGTATGGACTTGGAAGTGAACCTCAGCAAAACATGGATGCCAGAGTGCAAGGACAGACTTCTCCAAACATTCCATGCTGCATCCACTGTTTGTGTATCACCACCATGCCATCCCAGTCCTCCTCCTCTGTTGTACCTCCCACACTGAGCCCAATACATTCATGTTCCACATCTATTACCTTCTCAAAGCTCGAAAATGCCCCTTCCTCTTCATCACCTCTATACCCTATGAATTACAATCAGCCTCCATTCAGTTTGCCAATGATATACTAATATCCGACATCGAAGACTCTGACTCTGATACCAACCTGTCACCCATTCTCAGTGCTATAACAGTGAGTAGCATGACCATGACAGCACTCTTGTGTATTCTGTATGCTGTTTCAATACCTTCCATTCCTAGACTATCCCAATCCCCCAGAACCCTGTTGATGCCAACAGTCTTGCAACAGAAGCTAAAGCAAAACACAAGGTTGCATCAAAGAAGTGCAGACTCCTCAATGCAAAATTTTGAGAGGCAGTGCTGAGGGCAAAGCTATGTTGCTCTCGTGCCCAGCAGGTGAAACAAGGACTGGATGCTGTGGATCCAACATGTCAAATGAACCATCAAGTAAAGCAGATACGTGGATGTTTGGTTGAGGCATTCACCTCAGGTTAGGACTATGGCAGATTATGAAGGACATAACATTGCAAAGGGTATGCAATGATCTCTATGTGGATGGGTACTGCTGACTCAGAGCATACCACCCAGTTAACCACTTCATTGACATTCCTGGTGGTTCAGTGGCTATAACTCTTGACTAGATACACTGCTGAGCTACCCCTGAACAATTCAATTGCATACAAGAAACATGTATCGCTACTTTTGTGTTTTCAATATGTAACCTACAATTTTATGTGTCAGTCTGACTTGCTCCTTGCTCCCTTGACCATTGCATGAAGATCTGGCTGCTTGACAGGTTTGATGGCACCTGGACTCCTGTGAAGGTGTGTGGTCCCCCACCACGACACTACTTGGGCTAGCATTCTGGCTGTTGCAGTTATCCCTTTCATGGTGCTAGTATGTCCCATTGGATCCCAACATGAAGTTGTCTTTTCTTCTTCAACTCATGTGCCCTGATGCCTCCTCTCTGTAGGATCTTGCCCAAGATCTGCACGATGGGTGGGGAGCAGTTCTCACTCAAGGATGCCTTTTGGAACCTCACCAATGGACAAACGAAGGAGCAGATGGCACAGGCATTCCTTCACATCTCAGATGAAGGTGTGGTACAGCTGTCAACATTTTTCTGGGAGCTAAGATCATGGACAGGGTCCAGCAGTTCAACAACCACTTTTGTCAAGTTTCATGAGCTCCAGCTCTATGACCTTCTCGTGTTTGACGCAAGTCAGCAAACTGACTCAGTTGGGTGATCATGTTTCCCTCCTTATCATCCCTTGTAACCGCACTCAGTATACCATTCAAATGGTCGCAGCTTGGCATGTGTCATGGAAAGACAAAACGATATGGGAACAATGTTCCATTCTTGAAGAAAAAGTCTCATCGGTCGTGGCTGCCCTTAAAACTATTTGCAAGGTATGTTCCCTTCTTTTTTTTTGAACAAGGTCTCCCCCCCCCTAACACAATGCATACATGTATCATTTTACTTGTAGTATGGTGGGCTTGACCAGTATGTGCTTAGTACAAAGTTGGACTTTGCTCAGCTGGGCATGCATCTCTGCATTGCTGTGAGAGAAGCGCAAGAAAGAAAGGCATCAGAGCTATCCTCTTCTCCACCTGGAGTACATATACATGCTAAGCTCTTCTTTCACGATGATAATGGTCCAGAAACTGGTTCACCTTCTCTCTTCCCCTTTCACATACTACCATCGGCATCATTTGGCTCTGCCTACTGTTCTTATCCAACCAACTTGCATCCCTGGCCTGCTCTCTTTATCAAAATCCCAAGCAGTCTTTTTCCCTCACTCTCAGTAACAACACCAGAATCACTGTGGCCATCAATCCCATGCATCCCAGTGCAAGCTGAAACCAGCCAATACTGCCAGTCCGTTACAGCCACAGCTTTCCAAGGACCAACACAAGCTTGCCACACCAGCTTGACCTACAACAAAGTCACACGCTCTTCCTGTCACTCCGTCCCCTGCCCCCGAGAAGCCTTCACATGGCTGTCAGAGCTCAAAACAAAGCAAGGACAAGTCAAAGCCTAGGTAAACTCTTTGCTTTTAACAATGATCATGGCAACCCATAGACTGTATCTCACCCCTCATTACCAGCAGCAACTCTCAGTCTGTCAATGTGGCAGTATGTGGTATTCTCATCTTGGGTCAACAGGAACTGGGTAGCCTTGGAACGTTGTTGATTTTCTGAGATTGGGGACAAGCACAGTACATGGTGATTGGCTCACAAAGATAAGCTCTGGCTGATTGCTGCATGGACAATCAGTTACGTCTTCACTTGTGAGGCAGCTACAGTATCCATAAGCTGAAGTGATTGCCATACCTCTTATTTAACTGAGTACACCATTTTATTATGGAGCTTGCACATAAGTAGGTCTTCCCCTGACTCAATAGCAGATATGCCATTACTAAACTTGCTCAGAAGCTGTGCTCTGTTGATGGCTCAGCTACGCACTGAGTGGGAAGCTGTTTGGAGCCATGCCGTGATACCAGTATGCAACTCCTTCTTTCCCCCACCAGTGGGCCACCACTTACCTTGATGGCCGCTGGCAAGCACAGGGCTCCTCCTGGTCCAACTGACACCCTTCTGACCAGTGCCAAGAAGAGAAGAACAGCCAATGTTGATCCAGAAGATGGGCCTGCCACAAAAAATGCTCGATCTACCGCTTCTAGAGGTAGTTGTTACTCGCTAGCACTTTTTTCATTCTATTGATACTCCTTATCTTTGAAGAGAACATTGTTCCCACGTGCCATTCTAAGAGAACCACCAAAGGCCAGGAAGGCAAACTCTACCAAAAACAAGCCAGCTCTGAAGCTGTCCAACCTGGCCAAGGTCTTTCAAAACAGAAAAGAAGCCATGTCGGAGCCATCCCTGTAACAAATTCTGAACCACAGGTATTATCAACACTACCACAGGGCATGCCAATACCTACCATCCCACAACCAGTGTCTCGTATCATCCCATTTGGTACTGAACCCAACCTAGGCAGTCATGACTCAAGGTTTGGGTTCCATCTACCACCCTCAGCTGATCGTCCTTGGTTCCACAAAACATGATGCGATGCCCTTATGCCCCCGCTGGTGGGAGGTCTCAGTCCTTGTAGTTCTGTAACCACTACACGTGGCAAGCACGTGTAGTGGTTCAAAGTCCAACAATCCAACAAGTCGGCACATCACGTGTAGTGGTTGCGGAAAGTTGGCGCGTCATGTGCATTTACAATTTCTGGATTATTTAATTAAATAAAAATATATCGATTATTTTAAAAATGTGTCCACAATGTACAGATTGTGGATGAGCGGTGTGCATGCAGGGGGAATGCGTTCAGACGCGTTCAGACGCATCTTTACAACCGATGTCATCTATGTCCTCCTCTTCTGTGCCTGTGCCCTCCTCTGATGATCTCGACGCCTTGCCGGATGATGCCAGCTCCGACTCCGAGCCTATTGATCCCGCCACTTCGGCTAGAAGGGGAGGCATAACATACGATCGGAAGGGAAATTGTTATAACCTGGAATGGGAATCCAGGGCAGAATTTAACAAGTGGCTTACACACGAGCAAGCCGCAGTTGGAGTTGAAATCTGGCTATCTAAGATGCGAAGGCCCAAGACTCAGCAACTGTATTCAACTTGCGAGACTTTCTCTTGCGGGCATAATGGAACTGGCGGGAAAAAACCCTATACAAAAAAGACAGCGTGTGAAAGAAAGCTTGACACTAAGCAGATCGAGAGCAGATGCCCCTGTTTTGTTCAGATCAAGACATATCCCCACACTAGTACTATATTGGGTAGATATAACCCCGATCACTCCCATCCCACCGGTAAAGACAATCTGAAATACATCCAGATCCGAGTTTCCACGCAGGAGATGATAGAGCACTGGGTGCATTATGGGGTCACTGATCGAGAGATTGTGAGTAATCTCCTCTTGATCTAGACCGATCTAACTAATAATATTCAGAAAAATAAAATACATCAATGGTTTAGCGAAGATGAGCGTGATCACTACATCACGATGGACGAGATCTGCAGGATCAGAAAGGATGTTCAAAGGGCAGATATCCAGCTACATCCCAACGATGCCCACTCGACTCGGATCTGGGTCGACAGGCTCCGATCGCAGGGCAATCTCATATATTACAAGGATAAGAAAGATCTTCCCCCTGAAGGATCAGATCTAGCAAACGATTTGTTCATTCTATGTGTCCAAACTAAATTTCAAATGGACGCATATGAGCGCCTCGGTAACGGATGCCTTGGCATTGATGCGACCCATAATGTCACACAATACAAAGGAATTCTGTTACAGTCGACGCTGTCATAACCCATACCCCTCCGTTCCCACCCAAAACTATGGGTTAGTGGAGATTATGGGGTTTGGCAACGTTACTAAAAATAGACTGACAATGGCATGTATTTGCACTCAACGCTATGACTTTTGATCTAAGTAATTAAGGCTATGTACTTGTGATTTGTGATCTAAATAGA
>QLOT01001090.1:0-28342 GCA_003313875.1 Russula aff. compacta
CTACAACTCTTCCACTGCACCCCCATCCATGAATAACGTCCCGGTCCCAATGGACATAGGAAGAGGTCGTGCCCCTACCAATTGGCGCAATAGAAACCAAGGCAATTGGAGACAAAGACCACAAACAAACAACCGAAACCTCCAAGGCCGAGTGGCCCAGGGAACAGGAAATAAAGCCTGTTTTACCTGTGGCAAGATCGGACATTTCACGCGCAACTGCCCACAAAGAGACACCACCAAGAAATGAGTCAACTATATGGACTTCGACCCAGAGGAAGAAGAAGACCTACCAGGCCCAGCAATGAACGACACTGTAGCCACAGTGCATGCACACCTGGAAAGGATGTCAATGGCAGAGAAAGAACCCCTTGCCCATGAGATGGGCGTAGCTGAGGATTTTCCCACTGCCTGATCAGAGCGGCACTGATTAGGCGAAGTAACAGTGACAATGTGTACATATCTGCTCGGAAATCGATGACTGTTCGATTCTATGCACACTCGATCACGAAAAGAGCCAACGGAATAGCCCTCATCGATTCAGGGGCTGCAGAGAACTTCATGAACCTGCAGTATGCGAAATGGCTTCGACTACCCATCAAGCAACTGGAGAAACCTAGACCACTATATTGATGAAGCGCAGCGAGATTCTAAGATAAGATAACGCTAAATAGATAGCGTTCAGATGTGGGGACACAATCTAAGATCATGTATTTACCTAAATAGATAGCGCTAGTACACGCGCGTTAGTATCTGTAGGTAGGAATACAATAAGAAATACTCAATTCAGATGTGGGGACACAATCTGAAGTGCTACTATCGTAAGAAGCGTCCTTAAGTACAGTAAAACTAGGGTAAGGAGCGTGCAATATAGGGCATAAGGCCCAGCGTAGTAGGGAGCGTTATCGTATATGAGATGTCTCTAATGATTAATCTATATTACGCATATCGTAGCAATTCATGAGATCGATCGTGGAGTCCGATCACGCTAAGTGAGGCGATCGAGGCCAATTGCCTAAATCGGTCAAACATGTGGATACACGCTCCGACGCCGAATTGGGCATACCGACGCCGACCCGGTTGGCACCGGTCCACCTCAAGCCCTGATCTGGCTCAACATATATAACGTCGACGGGACAGAAAACAAAAGTGGCAGTCTCAAGTATTACACGGACCTGGAAATCCAGATGGGAACCCAACGCACCAAACATCGATTCTTCCTGTCGGACCTAGGGGAACACAAGGCAATACTAGGCTACCCCTGGTTTGCTGCTACCCAACCAAAGATTGACTGGAAACAAGGATGGATCAACACCACCCAACTGCCAATTGTCCTAAGGGCCCCTAATGCACACAAGGCCCGATTCATCCCCAGAACAAAGAACATCCCTCGACCACTCTCCAGAGATCAATACTTCGTTGGGAAGGTCACACTTAACACCCCAGAAACCACTGATGTCCCAAAAGTCCCAGAAGAATACCAAAGGCATGCCAAGGTATTCAGTGAACAAGAATCACAACGACTCCCACAGTACATAATATGGGACCATGCCATCGAACTCCTACCCGGTGCACCTTCCACACTACCAGGACGACTCTACCCCCTTACCCAGGAAGAGAAACTGGAAGCTCACAAGTTTGTGCAGGAGCACCTGTCCAGAGGCACTATCCGGAATTCCAAATCTCCTTATGCAGCCAGTTTCTTCTTTGTCAAAAAGAAGGATGGCAAATTGCGCCCAGTACAGGATTATCGACCTATCAACAAATGGACCAAACGAAACCGCAACGTCTCTCCCCTCATTCCCCAGGTGATCGACCGGCTTAGTGGATGTACCCTCTTCACTAAGTTTGATGTACGCTGGGGATACAACAATGTCCGTATCAAGAAAGGCAATGAGTGGAAAGCTGCCTTCCTTACTCCAGAGGGATTATTCGAACCGACAGTCATGTTCTTTGGCCTCACCAACTCCCCTGCCACCTTCCAAATGATGATGAACACTATCTTTCGCAGCGAAGTAGGCCAAGGATGGTTCTCTGTTTATATGGATGATCTGGCCATTCACACAGCCAGACACCCTCATGAAACAGAAGAACAACATGTACAACGCCATCGGAACTACGTCCACAGCATACTTGACAAACTAGAACAAAATGACCTTTACCTTAAACCGGAAAAATGCGAATTCGAGCAGAAGGAGATTGAGTACCTTGGGGTCATCGTAGGCAATAATCAACTCAAAATGCATCCCAAAAAGCTCCAAGGCATCGAAGATTGGACCCCCTCAAGAACCCCTACTGATGTGCGCAAATTCCTTGGCTTCACCGGTTACTACCGCTACTTTGTTCCCAACTAATCTGGTATTGCTCGACCTCTCCTGGACTTGACCAAGAAGGCCACTGTCTGGCACTGGACCCCTGCCCACCAGCCAGCCTTTGAGGAGCTCAAAACCCGCATGTGCAGTAGCCTGGTCCTGAACCAACCTGACTTCAACAAACGCTTCGTACTTCAGGTTGATGCCTCTGCATATGGCGTGGGCGCCGTACTCTCGCAGGAGGGAGAACACACCACCCCTACACTAGCTAAACATCTCAAACCGGTCCTCCACCCCATCACCTATTACTCAGCCACCTTCACACCCACTGAACGAAACTATGACATCTATGAACGAGAATTACTGGCAGTAATGAAGGCCCTAGCTCATTGGTGACACTACCTGGGATGGACCAAGATGCCCTTCATCATCTGTACTGACCATGCCAACCTGCAATACTGGAAGTCCCCAAGAAACCTAAACCGACAAATGGCCAGATGGCATGCAGACCTACAAGAATATGACTACGAACTGGAATACATACCTGGGAAAACTAACACCACCGCTGATGCACTATCTCGACCCCCTGGAGTGGACCAAGGAGCAGAGGACAATAAAGATATTATCCTGATACCCCTACACTGAATACGGGTCGCCACCACTGCCCAAGGGCAAACCATCGTGCCAAACATCAAAGAAGTCAAAAGAGCAATTGTCAGCAAGGCGCATGACACACCTACAGCAGGACACCCTGGAAGAGACGAAACACTGCGAAAGGTGCAACAAACCCACTGGTGGCCAGGAATGAAGACGTGGATCGTGGACTACATCAAAGGATGCGCAGTATGCCAACAAACGAAGATAATCACCCACCGGAAACGCACCCCTTTATATCGCATTCCCACAAAGGAACACACCCTACCATTTAGAACGGTGGCAATGGACCTGATCACCGGACTTCCCCCACACAGAGGAACTGACGCCATCCTTACCATTGTAGACCATGGATGCTCAAGAGCGGCGGTGTTCCTACCATGCTCCACAACCATAACTGGGCTAGGAATTGCTCAGCTATATCTGGATAATATCTATCGATGGTTTGGACTCCCCACTAGGGTCATCAGCGACAGGGACCCCCGGTTCACATCCCACTTCGGCTGAGCACTCACAAAGAAGCTGGGGATTGCACAGAACCTATCTACTGCCTTCCACCCCCAAACAGATGGGCTGACGGAGTGAAAGAACCAATGGGTGGAGCAATACCTTCAAACAGTGACAGCAATGCACCCCGAGGATTGGATGCAATGGATCACAATGGCCACAGTGGTACACAATAATCGGATCAATGCCACCACAGGGCTATCGCCCAATCAAATCCTGCTGGGGTATGAACCTACCCTCGCTCCACAAAGTGTCATCCCCTCGTATAATGAAACAGCGGAGAAAAGAGTGGAGCGAATGATGAAAGCAAGACGAGAAGCAGTACAGGCCATCAATAAGAAGGCTGGGACAGCCCCTCCATCCCAATTCCAGTCAGGAGACCAGGTCTGGTTGGAAGCCACTCATCTCCGACTTCCCCACCAAAGCTCCAAGCTGACTCCAAAGAGATATGGCCCCTTCAAGATCCGGAAGGAAATATCCCCAGTGGCGTATCAATTGGAGCTCCCCCTCGCCTGGCAGATCCATGACGTATTCCACGCCTCCCTCCTATTGCCCTATCATAAAACAACAGCTCATGGACCAAACTATTCTCGACCACCCCCTGACCTCATAGGTGGAGAAGAACAATATGAAGTGGAGCAGATAAGGAGTCACCGGCGACGTGGCAGGAGCGGAGTACTCCAATACCTCATCAAATGGAAGGGATACCCAGAAAGTGACAACACCTGGGAACCAGCTGACCAGGTGCATGCGTCGGACCTTGTCCAGGAATACCACAGACACCGACCACTACAGAAGATAAAAGGGAGACGTGCACACCTCCAAAGCCCCAACAATCCACCCTGGAGTCTCAGTCAAAACAATTCCTCAGGTCCCTGCTCTGCTCTGCCCCCTACACTACCCACCAATTCCACGAGTTCAAACCGTGCTCCTGTGCTCACAAAGTGCTCTCTCGTCCTCACCCATCGCTGCAAACCCCACTACACCCACTCACATGCCCTTGAACACTGGTCCTTCTGCAAAGAGTGATACTGCCGATACCACAACTAGGCTATGTCTACTGAGCTCCTTGATGGATCCTCCTCGTCACTCCAGCCGTCTCCATCCCCCACCTGTGTCAACTCCCCCACGACAGCCGATACCACACTCCCAGACCATCTCTCATCCTCTGAGGAGGAGTACCCACCTGGTGATGGACCGATTCCCGTCCCAGGACCTCTGCACACCCTCGAGACTAGTGTCCATTGGGAGGAGCCCCTGTCCCCCGGCTCCATGCGAGCCATCATTGAAGCAAACCCTATGCTCACCACTGTCCAGCTCCAAACCATGGTCTGAGGCCTCATTAACACTATTGTCATCAGGCAGCAGTCCCATGATGCTCATGTCCGCGCCCTCCAAACCCTCCACCAACAGAAAGAAGAACTCCTCACCACCCAGCTCGATGACGCCATTGAGGCGCTCCACAAGGACGATTCCATCGCCCAGTGCCCCGAGGGATATGTCGAGAACACTGGGCAGATCCCCACCTTCCACATCCCCTGTGAAGATGGCAGTAACCGCTTCGCCTGCTTCATCAAACAGCTTCCGGATGGACGAGTTGCCAGACTCCATGCTCTCTCCACGGACCCCTCCACAGCCCATATCATCGACCTCTATGCCACTCCAAACTATTTCGGAGACAAGCCGCTGGAGCCCCTCCCCAGCTGGTTTAGGAGAAAGCTGTGGGGTACCCCCGAAGATTACGCGGTTCTGGAGCAAGCTATTGCCGATCTGGATGATTGGGAAGCCTCAGCGGAAGTTTGAAGGTACAGAAGACATGATGAAGAAACCGAGCAGCTCAAGGGCAAGATCTGTGCCCTTGAAGGCAAGCTCCAGGCAGCCCAGAGTGCCCGTGCACTCTGCGAAGAACGCCTTGTCGCGGCCCGCATCGCTGACAAGGTCAAGCACCTGGAGGCATATTGACACACCCCACAGCTTGGCAGACGAGGCGGGAGGAGGCGTGTGGCGCTGAATACCGGATCAGGACGTGGATGTCCATACTAGCGGAGGAGTGATGCAACCGGCCTGGAGTGGTGCTGTGCACCGCGCTCCTGTAAGTTCTGGAACCGGCCATATGAGGAAGTCGACGAGTCATTGTGGAAGCGGTGAGTCACTGTGGAGCTGTGCTATTATTGTACGATGTAAGAGTCATTGTGGAGTGTTCTATTACTGTACCGGATCATGACTCACTGTGGAGTAGTTATTCTTAGGATACCTAGTCATAGTGGAGTAGTGTGCTGGCATAGTTATTCTTAGTACTTGTCTTGTAGTATAAGTAGGACTCCTTGACGTCCCTAAGATGGCAAGTTGAGTCTCCTGTCTCAATTCATATCGTTCCCCTTCCCTTTCCCTTTCCCCTCAAAGGAGTGGCTACTGCATTGTAGTGCAGCAAGCGGTAACTCCTACTCTATCAGTCACCTAAGTCGCTGTGAGACTTAGCTCATCCCCTTGGAAAACTACTAGGCAACTATCAACTTGGTCTATTGTTGCGGCCAAACCCTTGGCGGTGACACTATATGTCTCAGTGACAAAAAGCGGACTACTATTACACAGTTAGGGATGGGCATGGCTGCCTTTACAAGCCCTCAGGGGATATGCATCACCCTCCAAGACGCTATACATGTGCCCGAAGCCGAGAGCTGTATACTCTCACTTGGATCCATTCTGGATAAAGGAGCAAGCGTCCCCTTCCGCATGAGAGGCTTTGACATTATTGTCAAAAACAAAGTCGTAGCCTCAGGATACTGTGAGGGTTGACTCTTTTGGGTTGATTCTGATACTGGAGCACTGGGCACACACCATGGGGGGAATACCACGCTCCACACCTGGCATCAGTGGATGGGGCACATATCCCATCACCCACTAAAAGAGCACGGATCAATGGCCCTCCAAGGCCTAGATCTTACTGGTGCAGACATGGCAATACCTACACTATGCCATGGTTGCGAGACTGGCAAGTCCACTCACAAGCCCTTCCCGGCTTCAGATAAGAAGTCGACACAAATATTAGTACTAGTTCACTTGGACTTAGCAGGTCCTATGCAGACCAAGTCACTACAAGGCTCCCTATATACTGCCACCTTTATAGATGACTACTCCAGTCACACAGTCGTCTACTTCTTAAAAATAAAAGACCAGTTTCTAGATGCATTCAAAAAATATTTAAACTGGGCTACCACCTGATCCTCCCAAAAACTATGCATCTTATGGTCTGATAGAGGTGGCGAATACACAGGGGCTGTGGTCTGAATTTACATGAATGAGAAGGGTATTGAGCACCAGCTCACAATGCCAGGTACACCCCAGCAGAATGGAAAAGCCAAGCGGTTCAACCGCACCATTATGGATAAGGCAATGTCCATGCTGCATCAAGCTGGCTTGTCTAATGGCTTTTGAGAGCATGCTGTAAGCACCGTGGTACATGTCTATAACCGCACTCCCATCTGCTCGCTGGAGTGGAAAACCCCGCTGGAGAGATGGAGCCCTGGTCAGGTTCTGGATGTCTCCTATTTTCATATCTTTGGATGCCAGGCATACATGTATGTGCCAGCTGACAAGTGCTGGAAGTTAGATGCAAAAGTGCGTCTGGCAATCTTTGTTGGGTATGAAGTCAGAAGTAAGGGATACTGACTATGGGATAAGAGTACCTGCTCTATCCATCTGTCAAGGGATGTGACATTTGATAAGAGTAGCTTCCCCCACAAAACACTTGAGACCACACCCTCCCAAGTGGAAGGCAGTGCAACACCACGTCATTCACTCCCCACACCATTTTTTCCAGTGAATGCAGAGCCTCACCAGCCTGTGGTGCCACCACCACCCCATGCAGCATCACCCACCTCCTCTAGTGATGATGAGGATCGGGTTGACGACATGCTTGAACCCAAGGAAGAACGGCCAGTCATGCCCTCCCCTTCTATAGCTCCGTCCCCTACTACACCTGTAGTTAAGTGCCCTCTGCCTTCTATGCCACCACTTTGGGTCCCTGCTTCGTGAACCTACAAATGCAAAGAACAGTCTCAAATGGATCCTATGATCCCCAGAGGCTTCGATGTTGAGATGGACATCTGTGTGGCAAGTCCCAGACTGGACAGTCTTACGCTCAGGGGTTTGGTAGAACCAGCCCGGATATTACAGGGGGCACTTGTTGCTCCAGGACAATTAGGGATTTAGAATGATTGGTAGCACATGAACTCCATGAACATTGGACTTGTTACGATACCCTAGAACAATGTGCTTATGCCCCTATGACCGATCTAAGAACACTATTATGTCTTATGACCAATTATTGTATGATTGGACTGTTTCAGATTGACACTTAGATGTATATTCCTTTACGATCTCGTAGTTACAATCACACACACTCATTACCCTTGTTTTTTGCTTGTACGTACACCTTCTCAGGGTTTAGGGTATGCATGAAGTCACAGGACTGTTTCTGCATTTGGCTACACTGTAGATGCGATATTGTGGACACCTCTAGTCACCCCTTAAGGACTTATGTACATGCGTAGACCGTAGAGTGTATAAATACACCTTTGGGAGTGAGCAAGACACCTCATCTCCTACAGAGTTATCTCTGTGTCCCACATTCAAACCACTGCACTTCAACAGGTTATGGGCCCTGGGCTTTTCCCTGGCTGGAATGTACAGTGGCTGACAAAAGTAATGCACGTGACTTGCAAGCATCAAAAATATGTCACGTTCTTTTGTCTCCACTTATTGCTGCCACTATGAATGCTAGTTTAAGGTAGATATAGATGCATGGAATAAAAATATATGCCTAAATAAGATGTGTCTTCCAATTTTGAAGATTTAATGACCGATCTTTAGAATGTGTCACGTGCAATACTTTTGTCCCGGGAGGCAGCGTGACATAATTGTGGCTGCTACCCCTTTTTGTTTTGCGCTAACCCTCTGGTGCTTTTCTGACATCACTTTCGATCCATGGTTTACACATCACCCACCAAGGTGGCTCGGATTGTGGAGCACCGACAGCTTGGCAGCAGCCATGGGGAGCTTGCCCTTAAATTTGGTGTTCATCGCACTACTGTATCTCGTATCCTTAAACGATACACCGAATCAGGAAATTATTACCACGTTAACCCCAAAACTGGCCGTCCGCGCAAAATGGAGCTTTGAGAGATACACATTGCTGCACGAATGCTTGCAACTACGGAGGCCACAAATGTCACAGAGGTACAGAAAAGGGCCTTCCCTGAGGTATCAGCCAAGACGATTGGAAGGCGATTGAAGGAACATGGACTGGTGTGCCGCATTCGCAGGTCGAAGCCTTATCTATCTTTGGCCAATAAGGAGAAGCGGTGACTCTGGGCCTTGCAGCATATCCATTGGACGGTCGAGGATTGGAAGCGCGTCATTTTTTTGGATGAATCAAAATTCATGTTATTCAAGTCCGATGGGTGTCAGTATTGCTGGATCAAGCCTGGACAGGCTCTGGATGATCGTTTCACAAAGAAGACCATCAAACATGGTGCCAGAAATTTGATGGTGTGGGGGTGCGTCACGGGCTGAGGGGTGGGAAGACTTCACTGAATCAAGGGGATCATGTGGGGCCCTGACTACGTTAATATCCTTGAAAAGGATTATCTTGGGACCCTAAAGGATCAAAAACTGAGGTGTACCGGACCTGCGGCTCCAATTTTCCAGCAAGATAATGATCCGAAACACCGGTGCAAGGTCGCGCAAGCCTTTTTCCAAAAAAAGAAGATCAAGCAACTGCTGTGGGCGCCATCCAGTCCTGATATGAACATCATAGAGCATGTCTGGGATCAATTGGATTCTATGCTTCGTGCTCGCAACCCATTGCCACGCAACAAGGAGGAGCTATAGGCCGCAATTCAGGAGGAATGGCAGCGTTTCCCCAAGGCAGCTTTAGATAAGCTATTTGAGAGCATGCCACACCGTGTTTCTGCTCTGTTGAAGGCATGAGGTGGTAATACAAAATATTGAGTCCCAAGAGTTTGTACTCTTTCTTTTCCTCCTTACGCTGAGCTGACATCAATTGTGCCCAGATAGGACAAAAGAACTGCACCCATATATTTTCATTTCACACTGTATATTTCCTTTAAAACGCGGAAATATTTAGATCTATTACAACTCATTAAATCTATGTAATGAGGGCTTCAATTTGAGCCCCTAATGTCTATGATCGCGGCACTACAAGCGATGAAACATGCGTCACGCTGGCAGCGTTGAGTGGCGTGCAATACTTATGTCAGCCACTGTAACTCAGCTCCTGGGCTGAACTGTAGCCAAAAGCTTAACTTTTTTAGTTTATTTTTGTTGTCTAATAGGGTCATTCAAAGTTGACCATTATTGGATTCTTAAACTTTTACTTATTGGTCACTTATTGGCATTTTACTGCCAAATGGCAATAAGTTGATGTAATAAGTAGGAAATAAGTGACAAATACTGTAAGTTCTGTTGAACTACCGACGTCACACGTCACCTGATGGTGATTGGCACTCGTCCGTTGTTTGTATATAAGACTATATATGTAGATTAGTTGACCCTCAGCTTCTTTATCCCATAGCTGAGGGTGAGCATGCCCGTCACGTATTAGACACACCTCATTACTAACTGTGCTCTAGCACCACTAGGTACATAGTCTAATGATCAGCTTCTTTATCCCATAGCTGAGGCACTGCTAGGTTTTAACAAGTTCAACTTTGAAACCCCCCTCCCAGAAAATTTGCAATAAGTAGCCAATAATGAATTATTTTGCGCACTAGTGAAGTTTAGCAATGGATCTCAGCACCTGACTGAGTTTGAATTGCACCAGAGTCAAAAATGTGAAGTCCTTACTCACTGGTACACTGGTACAGTACCCACCATGCCATGTCAAAACATTCACATATGCTTGAAGCTTGAAGCTTGAAGACCTGTACCCTCACCACAGGTACAGGTTTTTCACAGGTTTCCCACAGGTCCATAAAAATGGCCCACAGGTCTCACAGGTCTTGCAGGTACAGTATATGATGTGGGTATTCCATTAACATTAAAGTAATTCTACCTAAATACAAAAGCTCTACTATTGACACCAAGTAATTGGACATAGTGATGTGCATGGGTAACCCCCAGGTAAATTTACTGTACCCGTACCCTCCTCCACAGGTCCGGGTTTTTGATGGGTCCACAGGTCTCTACCCATGGGTCTTGCAGGTCTCACAGGTACAGGTATACTGCAGGTGTATACCACGGGTGTGCCATCAACATTAAAAACATTATATTAAATACAAGGAATACTATCTACACTAAAGTAATTGTACAAAGTACAAAGGACTAGACACAGGTGCAGGTGGGCACAGCCAGGCAAGTGAAGGCACGAACAGGGTGCAGGGCCCAGGCTTGGGCAAAGGGAGTGTGGGCGGGTGTGGGTGTGGGCATGAGCACAGGGTGCAAGCGTGGGCGGGGGAGTTGGCACAGAGAATGAGGGCAGGCGTGGGTACAGGATGTGAGCACAGGTGTCACACTAGACTGGGTGTGGCAGGTCTGTCTTCTGATAATCTGAGCGCGTTGCTCTCTTTGGTGGGGTTCTAGAGGGTCTAAGGGTCTATGTTGGTTCTTTGGGTTCTGGTGTCCGTCTAGCTCAATAGCCAGAGTAGATATCGCTTATGTGGGTTTTGTTCTAGAATGGGTGCGCTAGCACTATTGCAACTAGGTCTTTATGCAAACAGTATCTGGCAGCTAGATACTGTGTTGCTCTGTGGTGAGGGTCTTGAACGGATTCAAGGATCTTCCTTGAAGGCATTATCGGAGGTTTCTTCAGTAGTTCTTAGGACCACTGTTCTTAGTGGTGAATGCTGCTGAGTGAAGCGGAGTTGATTGCCTAGTGATCTGTGTATTCTCCTTGTTGCTATCTGTCGCAACTTCTCTGTAATGTCTAAGGACCATTATAGACAAGGACTGCTACTGCTTCAAGGTAACAGCTCTGCTCTTGCTTGAGCTGGTGCAAGGAATCAATGCAGGCGATTCTGAGTGGGTGTTGGTTCAGGGTTTCAATAAGTTCCTAATGAGGAACTGGTCTTTCTGGATATAGCAGTGAAGAGTTGCATCAGCTCTTGATGCGCAGGTAGAACTGTGCAGCAATCATGGCTATGCTCACCTGTGGTGATTGACTCTTAGGTACTAGCTACGTAGGAGATCTGTAGTAGAACTCGCTGAGGATTGCTGCTATCTAGGGGGGGTATATATATACAAGAGATAGTGACGTGACCATCACTGTGTAACATAGTACCGCTACTAATAGTATCTGATAAGTACTATTGTCCTAGTCATAAGTAGTGAGTCATATGTGAGCGTGAGTCACGTGCTCTATTGTGCGCCTAGATTAGGGCACTACAGTGCCTCTACTTTGACACTCCCCCTCGCTTAATGCCACAGAGTTATTGCACATCTAAGCGTCGCTTATAGGCGAGCTGTAGAACTCAAGCCCTAAGTGACTCCGATGGTACTGGAACTTAACATGTCCTAAGTTCTTTGTGAACATATCCACAGTCTTCTCTTGTCCATCAACGAAGTAAAGCTCAACCTTTCCAGAAGTGATTACCTCACGGATGTAATGGAAGCACACATCAATGTGTTTACTGCACTTTTCAGTTACTGGGTTTTGAGCCATAAAGATGGACCCTTGATTGTCACCACATAATGGTATAGGCGACAGATCAATGTGAAGCTCATTAAGTAGACTATTAGTCCACACGAGTTGTCTGCATCCTTCTGAGAGCAACATATACTCTGCTTCAGTGGAAGACATCGCAACAGTTTTCTGTGCATGTGTGTTCCAGAACACTATACCACCAGCTAATAATGTAATGAAGCTGGTAGTGGAACGGTGGGTGTGTGAGTTGCTTGCCCAATCTGCATCTGCATAGACACAAATACCTCTATCCATCTTATGCTTATAGGTAAGAGTGTAATCCTTAGTACCTTGCAAGTAGCAACAGATATACAGCACTTTTTGCAGGTGGTCAGGAGAGGGATTGGCAGCGTGTTGTGATGGTTTGGTGACCGCAAATGCTATGTCTGGGCGAGTCCCAAGCATTAAATATAGTAGCGATCCTATCACTTGTTGGAATTTTTGTCGAACGACCTCATTTACTGGGTCTTTATTAGGAGTAGGAATGTAGCCCATGGGTAAGGGCATAGGAGCACTCTTAGAGTTCTCCATTCCAAATCACTGCAGCACCTTCTTTAGATAGTCCATCTGATCAATCGTAATGGAGGACTTCAGACGATGGATGTGCATGTGGAGGAATTCCTTTACTTCTCCTAAATCATGACATTCCCACACGTTCATAAAGGTGCTTTTAGCTGCCTGAACAGCGGACTGGTTTGGTCCCATGAATATGCTGTCGTCTACATAGACAATGGCAATGACCTCTATGCGCTGATCTTTATTAAAGCGGACAAAGATACCTGCATCTGAATAAAGGCACTTGAAGCCTAGCTTCAAATGGATTCATCTAGCGCTTTCCACCATTGTAAAGCAGCTTGTTTTAGTCCATATATGGTGCGCAATAGTCTTAGGACTTTGTGCTCTTGTCCTTTGACTTTAAAACCTTCTGGTTGTTCCATGTAAAGTTCTTCGTCTAACTTTCCATAGAGAAAGGCAGTCTTGACATCTTTGCCGCTCATAAACCAATTCTCAAGTGCTGCTAGCGCAAGTATGAGGTGCACCGTCTCAAACCATATGACAGGTGAGAAGATGTCAGTGAAGTCAATGCCTTCAACCTGAGAGAAGCCCTTGGCTACAAGTCAAGAGCGTTTCTGCCTGTCAGACTTGACGTCAAAGACCCATCTGTTTTTTATTATTTTCCTTCCTTTTGGAGGGTCTACAAGTCGGTAAACACCACGTGCACGGAGTGAGTCAAGCTCCTGCTGGCATGCATGTTTCCATTCCTTCTGTTACGCGGTAGGCATGCACAATATGTCCTTAAAGGACCATTCCCTATAGTTCGGATGAACTGTATTTAAGGACACATCATGTATGTTAGATGACTCAGAATCAGGTGGTACTGCCTTGGATAGCAGTAGATTCTGGATTTCAACTCCCCCTTGCTCCGCATAGGTGGATAATAATGCATCCCTCACTTCGCCTTCGGATTCGGATGCAGCTGGGTAGGACAGTCACGATGTGCCATGGCAGGAATCCTCAAGATCTTGCAAAGATCCTTCATGAGGAAGTCTAACCGACTGTCTGCATGTCCTCCGAGTATGTATGTCTCTAACAATATCTGTGGGATGCCTAGTTTCCCCATAGACATTACCAGGACAAAGTGGAGCATGGCTTTCATGATTAGATCTTCTGGGAGCTGCCGGTGGCTGTGGCAGTGTAGATGATCTCCGCAGAGGTAATCTGTGAGGCCATGGAGGCGTCCTAGGTTGTGATCGCTCTGGAGAAAGCTCATGCCATAAGGTTTGTGGAGTGCGTTGTCACAATCGATCCACAATATCCTCCAATGTTTGTGTAGTTCTCTCATCATCAATTTCTTCGTCCTCTTGACCCTCAGGGATCTCCTCTAAGTCTGGTGGGACTGAAGCGGGTCTCTGCGGAGGTGACATGAGCCTGGTCTCCATAGATGGGTCAACATCTTCATACTGAAGTTCTTCTTCATCATCTCCTTGACTTGGAAAGTCATGAAACTGCTCCTCAGCAGCTGGAGGTGATGGAGGACAAGGCACAGCCCTCACTGGTGTAGGTTGTATCAGACATGGCTTCGCTGGTGTTATAGGCTGGGGTTTTGGAATTGGTGGGTGAGTTGGAGGCACTGGCAGGTGCCTTGGTATGGATTGTTTACTAGGTAAACAAGGAGTTGGTGTGTGGAACCAGGAACCGAAGGGTAGGTCTGGATCCTCATTGAATGGGTTGTCTTGAAGGTGACTTGGTTGTGCAGGTGGTGCGGGAAGTGTTGGTTCACACACATGGGTAATTTGTGGAGGATGAGCAGTCTTACACTTTGGGAATAACGTCTCATCAAACAGTGCTTGCGCAGCTGTAAAGATGATGTTCTTACTTGAGCGCATAAAGCAATGGCCTTTTATGCCTTCAGCTGGTCCCAAATATACCATTAACTCTGACTTGGGGCTAAGTTTATTTGTGCGCACGTCTTGGGGAAGGTGTACATATGCACCATATCCAAAGACTTTCAAGTGAGAGATGTCAGGTTGTTCTCCATTAATTAACTCATAGGGAGTCTTCCATGAGTGATGTCTAAGGGGTGTTCTATTATAGATGTGGAGAGCATATTCCACTGAGAATTCCCACTAGGAGTCAGGTATGCAAGCTGTATGGTGCAAAGCCTCTCCTTTGTCCATTATAGTGTGCATAAAGCACTCTGCGCGTCTGTATTGTTGGGGGATGTGCAGTACGCTTTGCAGTATGTTAATGCCATTGTCCTTAAGTATGCATATAAATGCTTCACTTTTGTACTCACCTCCTGCGTCAGACATCCACTGGTTAGGCGTTGTACTGTATTGGTTTTTAACCAATGCTAGGAATTGTTTTAAGGCGTCAATTGCAGCTCCCTTAGAGTGCAAAAGTACAATCCATGCAAATGATGTATAGTCATCCAGGAAAGTGACAAAATATTTATACTTGTGATATGAAATCACTGGGAAGCTCTTGAGATCTGAATGGATCTTTTCAAAGGGCTTAGTTGCATGAGTTTCGCTCAAGGGATGAGAAGCAGCAAGCATCTTCCCTTTAGTGCAGCCAGGACAAATATGGTCATCAGTGGATGGGATTTGTATCTCAGGGAATCCCTTAGTGTTATCCTTTGCATGCCTCAGGACTGCCTTAGAAGGGTGTCCGAAGCGTTGATGCATAAGGTCATTGTCTTCCATTGGGAGGACTGAATGGATCTGCTTAGTATTGGCGAGTTTGCACTTAAGCCAATAGATTGTATCTCCAGGTGCACGTGGTACAGCCTGCACTAGCGGTAGGTGTTTGCTTTTTGCTGACAAGGAAATGGAAGCAGCATTCCCATAAACGCACAATCCTTGTTTGAGAAAACTTCCAAGGGATAGCAGCCGGTGGGTCAGATTTGGTATATGCATGACTGGATATAGGTGCATGGTAAGCTGATAAGCTTTCCCATTGGAAATTACTTTGTGATCTATGATGACAGTGCCTTGTCCGATGATCCAAATTGGGTGGCCAGCTGTCATCACTCCTTCCGGTTTAGGAAGTTTCTCATAGTCACTAAAATCGCTTAAAGCGAAACTGAAATGAGATGATGCCCCTGAATCTAAGATCCAGATAGGCTTTCCATTTGCACGTTTTACACACTCTTTACATTCCCCATTGGTACAGCGGCACAAATACTCCTGTGCTATGTCCAAATTAGAATCTGTCATCCAGCTGCATGTTACTGCACGATAGGAGTCAGGTCCGAGGGTTGTGAGAGAGTGTGGTGGTACGTACTCTCCAAAAAGATCATCTCTGTTGTTTAAGCCAAAGTCCGGCGTATAATCAACTTCGTGCTCAGCTACAGTGGGTAATACATCCAGGCCGGTGGCAAGTTGTTCCACAATCTCATTGGTCAGGCCAAGAGATACTGCGCACTCTGGAGTTGGTGTGCGACTTCTGCGCTGTGGAGCAGCAAGTGTCATGTTGTAGTGAGGGGATGCTTGGTCTAGCGCATCTTTCTCGCCGTTGACTTTCTGTTTGATTGAAGCAAACTTAGTCCACATGGCGGTGATCTCCGCCTGTTCCTTATCTGCCTCAGTCTGCAGTTCCTTAATTTGGAACTGTGACTGCGCCGTTTGCATGTGACCTGCAACTCTTCTTACTGCAGTGTCAAATCTGTCCTTCTTGGGGCAAGGAACGCGCCCAAACTCATCCTCAGTTGCCAATATGGGTGCCTCAGCCTGCTGTACTCTGTAAGGAGTGCGGTGTTGGCCAGATGATTCCGCTTGCTGCATAGCAGCGGTAAATGATGGATAGAATGACTGTGCTGGTGAGGGAGGTGAAAGGTCCTTCTCTACAGCAATATGCTGGAGAAGTGTTGGTTCGCCATTACAGGAACCAATATCTGCAATCGTCAAATAGGTAGGTGGGGGGCGAGAAGCTTGGCTCGCAAGGTGGGTATGCTGCTGCTGCCCACCACGTTTGCCGCACTTGCGCTTCTTAGAAGGACCTTGTCCCTGCTGGGACTGTGGGAAGCCATCGCCTTGTCCAGGCGCCTTGCCTTTACCCTTTTGGTCTTTATAAGAGGGGTTAGACCCTTTATTCTTTTTCTTAATGGAGGAAAGTTTATTCGCACCAAAATTGGCGCGGTGCATACCTTTCTGACTTGTAGCAGTGATCCTTTGGGTCCCCCAATGTGCTATAATGTAGCCAGTAATCTCATCCATGTGTATAGCGGAGAGAGTAGGTTTATTCATCGCAATGGCAGTTAGACTAGTCTGCCATGTCTGTGGGAGATGATCCAAAAGGATCATCACTTGGAGGGATTCCGGAATAGTGGTGCCTTGCTGCTTTAGCTGGTCATACAGCCTGTGCAAGGTTTGAATCTGTGGCATGGGGTGTAGAGCTGGATTCAGCTGAAAGCACATTGCCTTCTGGAAAACTCCATAAATGGTGATGGGGCGGATAGCGCTAAGGGAATCTTGAAGGTGTTCCCAAGCTTCTACTCCATTCTGTGTGCTTATCTCATCCTGAAGAATAGAAGAGATTGTCAGAACTAGAGTGCCGTGTAAACCATCTCTTGCTTTTAGGAAACTTAATCTTTCAGCAGGAAATGCTGGGTTATCACTCCCATCAGCCAATTGCTGTATGGGGTAAGCCCAGGTACCGGAAACGAGACCCCAAAGACCTTGAGTGGACAGGTACACTTTTATCATGCATTCCCAGTCCTGGTAATTGGTGCCATTGAGAGTTGGGATCTTGCCAAGGCTTGATTTGTCAGTGGACATGTTGTATGCGCAAATTTCTGTGTGAGCTGTCAGCGATCAGATCAGCTGACATAACCACAACCAGAAAGAGGAGAATGCAGCATCAGGGGTTTACACCGTGGGGACTCAGCATATAAGTTGTGTCTGTGGACATGCAGCCACTTACTGGGCGCATGGCCTTGACATGTAGCCATGTCTGCGGGTATCTATACAATTCTAGAAACGATCGCTCAAAAGCCGCTTTCTAGAAGATCAGAACCTCAATGGTCTGACCAGGATAAACCCAAGGAATGTTGTCCTAGGATAGCTCCAATGTGCTTGGGGCTTATGCCTTAGTGGTGGTGCTCCCATGCCTTATCCAGTGTGTCTGGGGAACAAGTTAACCCCAACGACATTGCTGGCAGCGTTGCACACTTTCCTAAAGTCTGTGGACAGCAGCCTAAAGGCGCGTATAGTCCAATGACTGTTCCTCACAATGAGCAGCCATATAGGCGCATTATTGTGTGGCTACCAGGGCCCATAACCTGATGCGCAGGTAGAACTGTGCAGCAATCATGGCTATGCTCACCTGTGGTGATTGACTCTTAGGTACTAGCTATGTAGGAGATCTGCAGTAGAACTCGCTGAGGATTGCTGCTATCTAGGGGGGGTATATATACACAAGAGATAGTGATGTGACCGTCACCGTGTAACATAGTACCGCTACTAATAGTATCTGATAAGTACTATTGTCCTAGTCATAAGTAGTGAGTCATACGTGAGCATGAGTCACGTGCTCTATTGTGCACCTAGATTAGGGCGCTACAGTGCCTCTACTTCGACAGCTCTAAGTCACTTTAAAAGACTCTTCAAGTATGTCTGAAGGGCTCAAGTGGAAAGGGATGGTTCTTAAGCTTAGGTTCACTCAAGGATGAAATGAACAAGTCTTTGTATTGTACAAGAGACCAAGCTTAAGGCTTTAGTCTTGCTCTAAGGGGGTCTTATATACTGGAGTACTACTGTGGCTGTACATATGCTGCTCTGTGACGCGTCCTCATGGCATAGTGCTGTGCTGAAACGCTTGGTGCTAGGTATGTAGTAAGCCTCTATGAGTAAGTACTATGGAACAAGTCAGCAGAAATATGTAATCATGAAATGTGTATTAGTTTGGAAATATTAGTAAGCAGCCAAAGGGAAATGAATCTGAGGCAGGGCAGTCCAAGTGTAATAGAGGGATTGTAATGTAAGTGTAAGTGGAAGTGGAGGATGCTTGGGACCGGAGCGTGGGAACGATTACCATAATAGGGAATAATATTACATAAGCCAATCAGTCCGAAGCAAATAGAAGTACAAGTCCACAACAGCGGGTGCAGGCATGAGCACAGGGTGCAAGTGTGGGTGTGGGAGTTGGCACAGAGAACGAGCACGGGCACGGGCACAGGGTGCAGGCACAAGCATGGGTGCGAGTGCAGGTGTGGACATGGGTAGAGGGTGTGGGGCAGCATATGGGTGGGTGCAAACCGAGAACAAAGGTCTTTATTTCCCTCAACAATCATGTTGGCTTGTGGCAGCATGAGGCCAACAAGCGCGGGTGTTGTGGATGACGAGAGGCCACTCGCACAAAGGGCGGGTGGCCTCGGGAGATCAGAGGCAATGCCAGCGAAGTGATGCATGGGGCCTGGGTGATGCAGCACTCGGGATGAGGTGGAGAGGATGGAGTTAAATAAATGCCCATTTGTATGGGCACTGCAACAACGATGGGGTGAGATGGTGGCTCACATTTGATATGTGAGCCAGAACAAGGGTGATTGAGATGGATGCAGGGGTTGGGACGAGGCAGAGAGACCAGAAGTGAGTGACCAAGATGCTTGCAGAGAATTTTGGACAGAAAAGATATGGTGATTGGGACCCATGAATTGTTCTGCCCAGTTCTGAGCAGGACACTCACAAACCAGCACTCCTCTGTATTAATCTTGCCAAATCTGAGTTGTATCCAGTGCATTGAATACCCTTGTACCCCAATTTCTGACAATGTCAAAAGTCACCAACTCTCCACAGCATGAAATGCATGCCATATGCACCTCATCACAGGTTTGAAGTGCATTACCAACTTCTTTATAAGTGACTTCAATGTTTAGGTGGCCTAGTAAATATTCATTAACTTTGGTGACTGAGGGCTTGCGCTTGAGTTCATTCCATAGTTTGATGCATGCACGAAAAGCCTGCATAGCAGGCATATTAGTCTGAATGATGCAGTTTGTCCAGGCGTTCTGGCACTGGAATGATGTTACAAGCACTTTGGTAAACAAGAAAATCACTCTCACCATGGTCGTGAGATCAAACCAAGTTAGTTGTACATCGGGGAGGGGGATCGTGGTATATTTGCCCTGGTAATGAAGTAACTTGTCGTGGGGCAAGCGTGAAAGAACATGAAAGGTTCCTCTTTCACTTTGAGGGGTGGCTGGAAGACATAAAACAAGACTGGGTTTACCAGGGTCTGTTGGCATATATGGTTGCGATGAGATTGTGTCTGCACAGAGGAAATCAGCATAGCCAGGGATATTATTACATTTGTACCACTCCATCTTCCAATGACCTCCAAATTTCCTGCAAAACTTGACTGAAGAGATCCCTGGTGTCTCTTTGGAATGGGTAGCTTTGGCCCTCGTCACTTCAAATGGTGCAAGGCCCAGACATGCAAAGTTTTCTGCTGTGAAGCCTGCATTGCTGGGCCCACTGTCATTGGGGTTGTGCATCTATCATTGATACAAGAAAGAGTCTCCAGGGTGAGGGCATGTCTATCGCACATCATACAAGTTGTACATACCTGCCAGAAGGTTGTGAAACACTTTGAGAAGGGTGGGTCTTCCTTGTGTTTTGTGCAGATTTGTTAAATGACGCTGAATTGGGCCTCCTGATACACTGCAATGCACATAAATACGTCAGTCAGTGTGACAGGGGGGCAGGAGAGCAGGCACACCAGCCAGGGTGTTGGCACCACAACCTCCACTCTGCTTGCATGACTGTTTGTCCCCACAGATTGGGCCAGATGAGGACAGGCCGAGGCCCATTCTCATGTACTTGTACTTCTCACAAGGCACAATGACGGCTGGGAGAGATTCAGATCAGATAAGCCAATACTGCTCTTCTCTGATGCAAACATAGGACTCACAGGTGGCAACACGGGGCATACAGAAGCGCCCTCAGGCTCGGGAGGAGCGCTAGCAGCTTGTGGGTGGGGGGCATCAATATTTTCACCAGAGAGCTCCAAAATGATTTTGCAGTACTTCTGGGCCCACAATGTTTTGGTGTCCTTGTCAGCCTCCATGATCTTACAATATAGGTTTGCCCTGGCCAACATTTGATGTTCTTCCCTCTCCATGTCCAGTTATTTCTCAGGTCTTATGTATGGATAGATGTGCAAGACATGCAGATGGAATGATAGCAGAGAGCCACACGAGTCCTTGGGCAGCTCTTTCTGATTTGCCAGATGAGGCTAACCTTGTCTTTTGTATCTGGGGGAAATGGCCCAAACATGGGCAAATTCTGATTAAGATTGAGTCCTGGAAAGTTGGACATGCCCCTGATCTGAGTGTGATCTGAGTGTTTATGTAAGTGGATGGTGATCTTGTCATGGACCTGGGTAGCCTAAGGACCATTTACGTTGGCTGGGTGTCAAGAATCTCATTTTTATTGTCCCATGATGTCCAGTGCTTTGCTGATTGCGAACTTGAAGGGTGGGTCCAATGCATGGAAACTGGTCTTCCACAATGTTAGGAAATCAGTCTGCAGGTCCTGTCCAGATGGGAGTGCCCAAGGGGAGTTCTAGATGGGGTGGGACTCATCTATATATTAAAAGACATCGGTCACTGCATAGTGGAGTGTGCAAGTGGACACAAGGGACGCAGCATCTTTCTGTGGGAGATTGAAACCTGCCCTTTCAGTTACACATGCCTGCTTGGTTTTGCAGATGAAAAAAGATCAGGATTAATATTACTGTACTCATGTTCGATTGATGATCCTATTTGCGACTGTTTAGCTGCATGCTGCTGCACTTCGGAAGGTGGAGCGAAGCATGGGTCACTGATATGCACCTGTACTTTTACTCTCCGACAGCTGACTCCAATCCTGTGACATTGACCATATGCGTAGATCCCTGGCCAAAGTTTTTTTTTTCTCTCCCTCTTCATGCTCACATTCTCCCATCTGCTATCTCTTTTCTTTGGCAGGTCCTCCCCTCGAGCAGCATCAATGCTTTATCTGTAACCAGCCTAGGGTAAGCATTCAACTGCTTGCGCTCCTGTAAGTTGTGGAACCGGCCAGGAGTCTGATTAGACCATTTGTTCCTGTGTGCGCCTGAGGCACTGTACTATATTTTTGGACTGCCCCCCTTGTTCCTGTGTGACCTTATTGTTCTTCTAGGATCACATGCTTCTCTGGGTCCCTATGACCCACTGTCAACTCCTTTTAGTCGCAGTCCTTGTTCTCTTCTTGGCAGCTCCCTTATTCCCAGTTTACATCTTAGCTTTCCCCTACTATACAGAGTACTGTTACCCCTTTGGATCCTAGGATCCCTCTCCTCTATAAGTAGAGACTCTTAGCTACCTTGTACCAGCAAGTTGAGTCTCCTGTCAATTCAGTGACTTACTCTCTATTTTATTCTCTACTCTAGGGGGTGGCTACAGTGTTGCAGCACTGCAAGTGGGAACCCACACTGCTCTACCTGTCTTCTAAGTCACAGCAGAGACTTAGCTATAGTCTTTTGTTGCTGTCAAACCCTTGGCGGTGACATTAGACTCAACTTTCTTACATCACGGCTAGCAGTTCCAACAAGAAAGGAACTATTGTCCATTGGAGAGAAGCTACATTTGGAGGACCAAACTCACAAGTACAGGAAGTTGACGAGTTCCACAAGTACAATCACAGAAGACATCCCATCTTGCTGTTACAGGATCAGGACCTGAGAGTCAAGAAGAACTCCCCACAAGTGTGTCATTACCAAGGAGAGTGGTATCAAGTCCACTGGGACAAAGAACAAGATCAGTATGTACTAGGGGTATGGTTCAAGAAGCTTAGTGATTACGATCATGAGGATCAACCCGAAGATGCACCCTCATCAGGAGAAGAAGAAAACAAAGAGCTAGATAACCAGATTAGACTCGCGCCAATCCAAGAAGGATTGAAAACCAGCCCCACAGCATCGGAGCACAACACATCAACACACACACATACCCCTATCCACACGTTCCACCCAGCTCCAGAGATTCCTCTAGGACCTTTACCAGAAGGGAACCCAACTCCCAGTATCATTCACATCATGTCGACAACCACTCAAACTCAAACCACCACCCATGCAGCAACCACTGCATCTAACCAACCAGTACAAGCAAACTTAACCACCCAGGAATGGATAAGGCAAGGCATGCGCCAAGCCTTAAAAAGAGGACCCCCAGCAGGAGGACCAGGTGGTCCAGGAGGCCCAGGAGGACCAGGGCAAGCAGCAGCCCCTCAAGTACAAATCCCACCGGCAGCTGATGCTAAAGCCATGGGACAGCTTCCCCAAGTATTCAACAGGGATAGAGCCAAGGCAGACGACTTTATAGAAGAAGTAAAAGCATACTTGCATGTCAATCATGGAGTGGCAGGATATGTGTTGTGGACTTGTACTATGATTTTCTCCGGACTGGTTTTGCTTACATCATCTCCTTCCTTTTATGGTAACCTACTTTCCCGCGCTCCGGCACCAAGCCACCTCCACTTCACCCCACAATTACATTACTATATCTCTATTATGCTTGGACTGCCTTGCCTCAGACTTGTGTCCCTTTGGCTCCTTACTAATCTACAGCTACTAATATGTGTTTCATAATTCTGCTGACTCGTTACCTAATTCTGCTGACTCGCTTCATAGTACTTACTCACAGAGGCTTACTACATACCTAGCACCAAGCGTTTCAGCACGGCACCTTGCCGCGAGGACACATCCTGCTGCTCTGACGCGTCACAGAGCGGCATATGTACAGCCACAGTAGTACTCTAGTATATAAGACCCCTTAGAGCGAGACTAAAGCCTTAACCTTGGTCTCTTGTACAATACAAGACATGGTTCACTGTAATAATTGAGTAAATCTTAGAAAGCTTGAAACACCAACTTCCCCTTTCCACTTGAGCTCTTTCAAAGCCTTTGAAAGAGTCTTCTAAAGCGACTTAGAGCCGACGTGACTCTTCACTGCTATATCCAGAAACCCCAGTTCCTTATTAGAAACTTATTGTCACTCAGACACCAACTCCGCCCAGAATCGCCTGCGTCAATTCTGTGCCCCCATCCGAGCAAGGAGACCCTATTGGACTTGAAGCCTCCAATCAACCTCATCCTCCCAGTCATAGGACGTTATAGAGAAGTTGGGACAGATAGCAACACATGGTATTAATCAGATCACTAGGTGATGTGAACAGCCAAAAAAATCACGAAGTGGAACTGAGCGACATACAAAGACATCACACACACTACTGAGACACCCAAAGGATGGCACTATCACCAGCAACTTGTTGTTGTGGGAAACAACGACCTAAAAAGGGGGTTAATCTCCCTCTACCACGATTTTCACACCACTGGGCACCCCGGACAAAAACGAATGCTATGGAGCATCGCGAAGGACTATTGGTGGCCAAACATGAGACAAGATGTCACAGCTTATGTCAGCAGCTGCGCACGATGCCAAGCCACCAAACCACGCACGACACAACCCAAACTGCCACTAGCTCCCATCACCACTACCACTAATACACTCCCTTTTGAAACAATCAGCATACACTTCATCGTGAAATTACCCAAGAGTAATGGACATGATTCAGTACTGACCATTACAGATCAAGGATGTTCCAAAGCAGCTTTATTCCTACCCTGTTTGGAAACCATCAATGCTCTGGGAACCGCACGACTCTATGTGGAGCGAGTCTTTCCTCATTTCGGAATACCCAAAAAGCTGATATCCGACTGAGACACACGATTCACAGCAACTTTCACCAAGGAACTATGCCGCATACTAGGTGTCCAACAAAACATTAGCAGTGCCTACCATCCACAAACCAATGGACAATCGGAACACTCTGTATATGAATGTGACACACACCGATTGGAGCCAATGGCTACCTATTGTGCAATATGTACACAATGCGTGGCCAAATGAAACCACCAAGGTAGCACTCTTTGAAGCAATTATGGGATTTGTACCGAGAGCCCACCAAGCTCTCTGCACCAACACCATTCCATCATTACAAGAAAGGAGCAATACCATTTAACAAATAAGATGGCATGCCTAAAAGGCAATGAGCCACACCCAGAGGAATTGGAGTGAGCAATGAGGGAAACGTTTCACGCCACATAACCTAGGCACATGAGTATGGCTTGAGGGGACACATCTCCCCATGACACAGGAACCCAAGAAGCTGAATGACAAATGTTATGGCCCTTTTGAAATCACAGAGGTCATCTCACCCATGGTATACCGCATTGCGTTGCCCCCTCACTGGCGCATGCACAATGTTTTCCACGCATCATTACTAACACCTTACCAAGAAAACTGACATGCATGGGAAAAACTTCTTGGAACCACCACCCGAGATTATCGACGGTGAACCAGAATGGGAAGTGGAAACAGTCACAGGCAAAAGGAGGTACAGCCGTCACAAGACCCTGCAATACAAGATCAAATGGAAAGGATACTCCGCTGCACATGACTCGTGGGAACCAGCCACAAGCATCCATGCCCACAAAAAGATAAAAACCTATGAAGAAAAAGAAAGAAGAACAGATAAGAACAAAAATCACAACCCAACAATAGATGAAGACCTCCCAGTGCAAATCAATGTCATCGCCATGGACACCTCCACCACCACTCATCGCAACAGCGCCCCACCTCCAGAACAGGCCCAACACCTCATGGAGGCAGCTAACATGGCTGACATCATACCATCCCTCACCCTCATTAATGCCCTCGTTGGTCGCCCCAGAATTAACTGCGGCATGAACACAGAGTCATTACTAATCCCAACAGAACTGCCTCAGCTCACACTGCCTGCCATGGAGGAGGTCCACAAATTTGTCAAAGACCATCTAAGGAGAGGGACCATCTGCGTCTCCAAGTCCCCCTATGCAGCCAACTTCTTCTTTGTGAAAAAGAAGGATGGTAAACTGAGACCAGTGCAAGATTACAGACCCCTCAATAAATGGACAAAGAGGAACAGAAACGTCTCACCCTTAATCCCACAAGTAATAGACCAACTCAGTGGATGTACTCTCTTCACTAAGTTCGACATGCATTGGGGGTATAACAACATCCGAATCAAAGAGGGGGACGAATAGAAGGCAGCATTCCTCACCCCAGAAGGTCTCTTTGAGCCCACAGTGATGCTCTTTGGCCTAACCAACTCACCGGCAACATTTCAAATGATGATGAACACAATCTTCAGGCCAGAAGTGCGAGAAGGATGGCTCTCGGTATACATGGATGACCTTGCCATCCATACAGCAAAATTATCCCACGAAACCAAAGAACAGCACAAACAAAGACACCGGAAATACGTCCACAGGATCTTGGACAAATTAGCAGCCCACGACCTCTACCTAAAGCCCGAGAAATGCGAGTTTGAGAAAGATGAAATTGAATACCTCAGAGTCAATGTAGGAAAAGGAAGGCTCCAGATGAATGCACAAAAACTACAAGGAGTAGCAGACTGGCCGCAACCCAAGAAGCCCAAAGATGTAAGGAGCTTCTTGGGCTTCACAGGGTATTATTGATACTTCATACCCAACTACTCCAAGGTAGCCAGACCACTCCTCGACCTCACAAAGAAAACTACACCCTGGCACTGGGACGAACCACAACACAAGGCATTTGAAACCTTGAAAACACTCATGTGCAAGAGCCCAGTGCTCAAGCAACTGGACTTTAACAAACAATTCGTGTTACAAGTTGATGCTAAAGCATATGGCCTGGGGGCTGTACTCTTGCAGGAGGGAGAAAACACAACGCCTACACTAGCCAAAAGACACAAACCTGTCCTCCACCCCATCACCTACTACTCAGCCACCTTCACACCCACTGAATGGAACTACAACATCTACGAAAGGGAACTGCTGGCCATCATGAAATCGTTAGCCCACTGGCAACAATACTTGGGGTGGACCAAGACACCATTCATCATCCGCATGGACCATGCCAACCTTCAATACTGGAAATCCCCAAAAAACCTGAACAGAAGAACAGCATGATGGCACGCAGACTTGCAGGAATATGACTTTACCTTAGAATACATCCCAGGGAAGATGAACATGGCAGCAGACGCACTCTCAAGGCCACCAGGAGCAGATCTTGGAGAAGAAGACAACAAAGCCATCACCATCTTCCCTCCAGAGCGAATTCACACAGTCAAAACAGCACCCACAACTGCACAAGGCCAAACCATAGTTCCCAACGTGAAAGAGGTAAAAAGGGCCATCGTATCCCATGCCCATGACCATCCCACAGCAGGACACCCTGGCAGAGATGAAACCTTGAGAAGCGTACAATTGAAGCACTGGTGGCCAGGGATGAAGACCTGGATAGCGGAGTATATCAGAGGATGTGCAACATGCCAACAGGCAAAAATCCTCACCCATAAAAAGAAAACCCCACTATTCCGCATCTCTACACCTGAAGGAACAAAACCCTTCCAAAGTGTGGCAATGGACCTCATTACTGGTGCAACTGGCCTGGGGTGGTGCTGTGCACCGCGCTCCTGTAAGTTCTGGAACCGGCCATATGAGGAAGTCGACGAGTCATTGTGGAGCAGTGAGTCACTGTGGAGCTGTGCTATTATTGCATGATATAAGAGTCATTGTGGAGTGTTCTATTACTGTACCGGATCATGACTCACTGTGGAGTAGTTATTCTTAGGATACCTAGTCATAGTGGAGTAATGCGCTGGCATAGTTATTCTTAGCACTTGTCTTGTAGTATAAGTAGGACTCCTTGACGTCCCTAAGACGGCAAGTTGAGTCTCCTGTCTCAATTCATACCGTTCCCCTTTCCTTTCCCCTTCCCCTTGAAAGGAGTGGCTACTGCATTGTAGTGCAGCCAGCAGTAACTCCTACTCTATCAGTCATCTAAGTCGCTGTGAGACTTAGCTCAACAACTTGAAGGACTACTAGGCAACTATCAACTTGGTCTATTGTTGCGGCCAAACCCTTGGCGGTGACAACTGGACTACCTCTATGGAATGGCCTCAATGCTATACTCACCATCATAGACCAGGGATGTTCGCGTGCAGCAGTCTTTCTGCCATGTAACACCTCCATCACAGGGCCAGGCATGGCTTGGCTATATCTGAAACACCTCCACCCATGGTTTGGTCTCCCCACCAAAATAATCAGCGACAGAGACCCCCAGTTCACATCCCACTTTGGAAAGGCACTTACAAAACGATTGGGCATTTGACAAAATCTGTCCACAGCATTCCATCCTCAAACTGATGGGCTTTCCGAACGAAAGAATCAATGGGTAGAGCAATACTTGAGACTAGTAATGGCAGGACAGCCCAAGGACCGGACAGAATGGCTCCCAGTTGCGACGGCAGTACACAATAACCAGAGAAACAGTACCATGGGGTTATCACCCAATCAAATCCTTTGGGGATACAAACCACCGCTACATCTGGCTGATTGTCACCGCCAAGGATTTGGCCGCAACAATAGACCAAGTTGATAGTTGCCTAGTAGTTCTTCAAGTGGTTGAGCTAAGTCTCACAGCGACTTAGATGACTGATAGAGTAGGAGTTACCGCTTGCTGCACTACGATGCAGTAGCCACTCCTCTGAGAGGAAAGGAAAGGGGAAAGGGGAACGATATGAATTGAGACAGGAGACTCAACTTGCCATCTTAGGGACGTCAAGGA